>OOFC01030948.1:0-27189 GCA_900323345.1 Pseudochromis fuscus | reverse complement strand
TGAGGGGAGGCAGAAGTGGAAATATCTGGGGACGTGAAACAGCAGGAGAGAAAGGAATCACACCATCTCTCCTGCGTTTTATTGAGTATTCTCTTGCTCCTTTTGTGCCATTCAACAATAGCATTGTTCTCTGAGAAGGGGAAGGAGGCGAGGCTCACCTTTATCTGCTGAATTCACAATTCCCAGACAAAATGGCAAAGAAGAGAACACCCCCCAACCCCACCACCTCCACCTCCACTCTCCTTCTTTATTTAATTTCATTTTTCACTCACGTAGGGTCACCAGAGTAGCAGGGACTGACTTCTCGCCTGATGCCAGGGAAATGAAAACAAAGACATGTTTGCATGCATGTTTTTTTTTCATCCTCGTCTCTCTTCCTTTATTCTCTGTTGATACAAGGACACGGCCATCACACACAGAAGACGCTGAATAGATGAGGCAGTGACAGCCGAGGCTCGACTGTGCTGCGGCAGGATATGGTAATGTGAACCAAATGAGTCTCATACGCATGGTGAGTGGCCCTCGAGACAGATCCCTTCCTATGAAAAGGGTGTTGAAACATACGGTAATTGCTTTCAGTGTCGTTTGGCAGCAGTGCACCTCCTGACTTCAGGAGCTTTTTATAGACAGGGTAATTCTCCGTTATTCTGCCAACGATACATTTCAAACGAGAGGGGAGAGGACGGGGGGAAAACCGGGGCGACGACGTGCACTTAAAAATTTGAGAAGTGATAAAAACAAAATGGGGAAACAGGCAAGGGGGGAAAACTTCCAATGGAAATAATTCATGTGCTAGTTTGGTTGCGGCACAGGAGCGGCATTGTGACTTCAGACTTTTTAATTTTTTCCACAGCTAATAAATTATTTGGTGACTGTACTGGAAGAAGTTTGTATGACAGTAATGTTGCAAGGTGCTAAGGTAACAAACACGGAGATAAACACAACAAACATGGCTGCCGTTTGTCTTCTAGCTGTGAATTATTAAAGAACTGCAGGGAGACAGCAGATGGTGAGTCGAGCCAACGAATGCCAGTTCTGTGCAGCAGCTTTTTGAACTCTTCTTTTCCACATCGCCGACACACATCTGAGATTTCTGACTGTCTCTAGACGGACTGTCAGTCTCTTTTCATGGCAAACTGATTTGTGGTGAGATTTTGACAAAAAATGGCCGCCATGAATCACCCGGAAAGCCGACAGGTTGCTGACGGATGAAGTGCCTCCGTTCCTGCCTCCCAATCTGAGAGGCCTCACCTTTGTAAAGACGACCTTTATGGTTCCAATCATAGCGCCATCAGCTTTACAATAACGCCATTACGTCTCCTCGCAGCTTGAAAGAGAACATCGTGCTGCACGTCATAACTTACCGGTTTGACTGTGGGTGTCACCGTGTGGACGTTTATACCTGACAGGAAGTGTGGGATTATTTCAAACAGCTCTAATTTTGTATCCCAGCCTCTGCTTACACGTTATCACTCCTCCTGCTTCCCACACAACTCTAATGTCTGGTTATGCAGACATGGCATAGGAGTATTTATTTTTTCTTTCTTTTTATAAAAACAGGATGACATCATGAGTGCAGAGGAGATGGCAGCTTTCTCTCAGGCTGCGGTCACAGCTGACTGAAGAGCAGCTCCTCCTGAAAGGCCAGGAGGCAGAAAGAGACACCAGAAATCAAACCTTTCAAATCAAGTTATACGTACAGTCACTGCTCGGGTTAGATACTGTTGAGAGATGTACAGACAGATCAACAGTCTGTCTCCACTGTGGTATGTCTGCAGTGTTATATTTACAAATTCAATAATGGTATTTTTTTCATTAACACGCAGTTACGACTCTTGCAGTAAGTGGAAACATGAGAGCAGCTGAACAACTCGTGTCCTTCTCTGTGGTCTGATGTCTCAACGTCACCGTTCAAACTCATTTTGCACAGATTTTGATTTGTAGGGTTGGAAATGGAAAATTGATATAATGACATTATATTTAATATTTTAAATCGATAATACGTTGAATGAACCCGGCTAGTTTTTTATTGCGCTGTCATCAGTTGTGGGCAAAAGAAACAAGGGGCTGCTTATAGTTTAAAAAAATACATTAATGTTGGTTTCATGTTTATTTTGTGGCTGCACAGTTATTTTGTATTGAACTACTACTACAACTAATGTAATACTAACAATAGTAATGTGATGCAGTACTTTAACTAATTCTGTATTTCCTTCAATAGTGGGCGGGGCCTTGGTTTAACACAAAGGAGGATGCTACTATTTAAGACAAGCTTGTAGAGACAGACTGTTGTTGTTTTAATTTTGAGTGTTAAGTGTTAAGTTTAACTACACATAGATTTGTACCAAACCTTGTTGTGAGGCTTCAGATGAGATCGGGAGCAGAGCAGATCAAAACACTGAAGATCCTGCATTATGCTGTGAATATAAACTCTGTGTTCATTTAAGAGCTCTCCAGTGTTTTAAAACCTTGCATTTCTTAACAAGGCTTTTTTTTTTTCTATTTTAATTGTGAACATGCTCCAACAGCTGGCAGGATTCAGAGATGACAAAACCAGAGTTTCTACAAACTACAGTTGGCTGAGGCAGCATTACAACCAACTAGGACAACAGTACTGTACTTTTATGAAATAGTACAAATATGTTGTTTAACTGATCAAATTAAAGCAGTAGATTATGCTGCACATTATGCTTTTTGACTGGACATAGAAATGGACAAAGCAAGTGGGTCTAAAGAGTGAGGCCAATGTGGAAGTGTAAAAAAGTGCAAAAATACACCCGATGGCCGCTGGAGACTTTAAAAAGCGGCTGTGGCTCAGTAGAGTAGGTCGCCTATGAATTGTAAGGTTGTGGGTTCGATCCCCGGCTCCTCCTGTCCACATGTCGACGTGTCCTTGGGCAAGACACTGAACCCTAAGTTGCTCCCAATGGTGGCTAGCGCCTTGCATGGCAGCTCTGTAGCCATTGGTGTTTGAGTGTGTGCGAATGGGTGAATGAGTTGCGTTGTAAAGCGCTTTGGGACCTAGCTAAGGTCATGAAAGCGCTATATAAATGTACTCCATTTGCCATTTTACCATTTTCTTACCAAAAATCCATGTGAAATATTCAATAGATATCAGTCAATACATGTTTTCACAAGTGGTTCTGATGTCATTCGCTAAAGCTGATTGTTGTTATCAGCGATCTAGTGGTCTATGAAAAAAAAAAAAAAAAAAGGTATTAGGCTTCAAGCTGAGGAATATTTAGGGGCGTGGTTAGTTTGATTGACAGGGCTGACCTCCAATGAGACCGGCACTGAGGTCAAGTCTCATACACATTGGGCAGTGACCTCAGGTTCAAGGGTTAGCCCCGCCTCCTCAAATACTGATCTCCTGGCTTCAACATGAACCCACGATATATGCTTAACTGCCACATATAGGTACCTGCAGATTATCTCCCCTGCTTTTTCCCACTCCAGTTTGTATTTAGCTGGCAGTTTTTTAAAAATAAATATAATAAAATATAATATATCACTCATGGTGTCAAGTCTGGTATGTACTATGCTCAGCTTATTGCATTAGCCTCCTAAGACTTCACAAACTGAAAGCGGGACCCAGGCTGACAGGCATGATGTGCATTTGTTTTGCAGAGATTTGGCCATAAATCAAAATACAGGGAGAATTTACCTCCTGAAAAGTTGATGCGGATCATGGGAGTAATTAATCTTGTGGGAGAACTGTTGTGCCAAATTTTATAGAAATCCTGTCAGTTTCTGAAGTGACATTTCAATCAATCTGTTACCTCTTAGAAACCAAGAAAAAAAATCAGGGGATGACCAAAATCAGCAGGATTTCTCCTCTGGGGGCCGTGAACGTCTGTACTACATATTATGACAGTCTTGTTTAGATGCTTCAGTCTTGACTAAAGTGCATTTACCATCCCCAGAGTCACATCAGTCGTGTGGCTAAAAATGCAACAGAGCAGCAAAACTAATTTATTCTGACTTTAAAATGTCCTGAAAAACAACAGTAACATTTTGTCAGCAATAGATTTTCAAGCCTTCTCCCTCGGGCGGCATGTTTTGTCATTAGGCTCCGGTTTTACAAATTGCCTTTGTGCATGACATTTCTAGCAAATATAGCATTTTGTTTAGTTAGTTTTGCCTTATTTTTAATTGCATACTCCTTTGAATTTTAATAGGTTAAAACACAAATCTCCCAAGAATAATTTAGGGAATCTGTTTTGTCCCTGTAAGTACAACCGTGTCCCAACCCAGCCTCTGAAAGAAAAACACTCTAATACAAGCTGTATTAGATAATTGCAGTGCGTCTATTAAAGCCAAATGTGTAGAGAGACCCAATGGTGGAGATCAATTGGATAATTCAAGGGTAAACCCAGCTGAATATCTCCCAGATTTTTTTTTTAGTTTGAAAATAAGAGTACTCTTAAAAGCAGAAAATAGATGATGTTACACCGGATGTCAGCAAATGTCAGTGCTTTGAGTGCAATGCGGCCCCAAGGCTATGCTTTTAAAGTTTCCTTCAGCCGAACTGAAAACTGAGACAGATATTAACTCCTTTCTGCATGTCTCAGTATTACACATCCCCTCTCTTAACTGCCAAATATTAGAGTGGAAATGTGGGAATATTAGAGGAGCTTTTGAAACAGTTTGTGTGTGATGACTGTGCTGGTCCTGTCTGGTTGTCACACACTTGTTAAACCTCCATAGCAGCAGAAAAATGTCGGTAGAAAACAGTAAGAGAAGTGAAACAATGTTTGTCAGAGAGATTAGCTCAACATAAACAAGGAAAATCGTGTGAGTGAGAAGCTGCTCACAAACCATTTGGCTGCCGGGTGAAATGTAAAGTTGACCAGACCCATCAAATGCTTGTGGAGAGAGTAAATCTCTCGGGCTCATAGGATTTGACACTGATCCAGGTAGGAAGATGCCAAACTATCAAAACACAGCAATCCAAACAGCTTTAAAACATAAGAAGAAAACCACTGTTGAAACTCAGACTTCCTGACAGCTCATGGAAGAAATGACTCACCGCAGTGGGCTGTTTATCTGCTCTTTTTCTCTTAATTATATATCATTCTCTACTTTCAACCAGCGCCGGCTCTCTGCCGCTAAACTTCTTACTTACTGTAAAACAAATATAAAGTAAATGTTATTTCCAAACATATTCACATCATAAATTTGAAGCCCATGTTCATAAAGGCCTGACGACCTCCAATATATTCCAACCGTTCTCACAACTTCCATCATGCCCCTGCTATCTGTGCTGCCGTTTATTGCTCCCAGATGCTATAAAACTCTGCAGCCCTGTTGTCACCCAAGGTGACGATTAAAATCACACGACGCCTCCATTCGCTCTGACAGTCGAGTCAGATCTCGCGTACAGTATCATAAACATTCTCTTATCAGGACTTGTCATTGACGGCCTCATTCAGGGAGCTTCAGCTGCCTCTCCACTTCACACACACATTTTCATACATACCGAGCATTCTGTTATTGCTCCTGCTGTTTGACAAATGACGTGCCTGTGTTTGTTTTTGCATTTACTTCTAATCTCTGTGTATGTAGATTGGCATGCATACAGAGAGCCGTGTGTGTGTGTGTGTGTGTGTGTGTGTGTGGTTTGGAAAGAGGGTTTCTGCTGTGTGTGTGCATGTGGGAGCGTTTCTGTGCAGGAGAAGTATACAAATGTGTGTGTGTAGGCATTCTGTTTCCTGTCAGGCTCTGCGGCTCCGTGGAAGCAAAGTCCATCAGGCAGGCAGGCAGGCACTGCTGTGGGCTTATTGAATGTTGGTTCAGGCCTGCAGGGAGGGGAGCGCTCAGGCTTACTTAATCACAGCACAAATGCCTTTATTCATCTTCAGAACAGTGCAATTAATTTCAGTGCCGGTGTCAGAACCTTTGGGGAAATCTGACCTGTTATTGCCTCTCAGAGTTCGTGCATGTTCTTTCTCTCACTCTAGTTACCAGACACGCATTCAAAACTCATTTCAAGGCTAATGTTGTATTCAAGGCTTCCAGACACTAACTAAAGTTTCTTTGTTTTATTTGTACAATAGAGCTGTTCATCTTGAACTCTCTTTAAGAGAAACTTTTGAAAGAGAATTACAATTATATTGAAAAATTCTAGTGATTTGTCTGACTAATTAGAAAGAAAATGTACTAATTTAAATTCTGGTAGCCCTCCAGTAACAGTCATGAAATTAATATTTAGGGGACAAATGTGGCATTTTTTTCCAGTTTTTCTTAGTTTTAAAAAATCCTATGAAAAGACCAAACCAACAACCCTTTAATCCGTCACACAGTACACATTTTGTGAGTTCCCCACCACGTTTGTGGCTTTAAGCCCCAAACTAATTTGTTCCTACTGAAGGCGTTAATCTTTGAAAACATTTCAGAAATATGGTTTAATATCTAAACCTACCTCAGAAATTTCTCAAAACAGCTGAACTCTGTAGATTTTATTTATTTATTTCTTTTACCAAAGGTTTCTCAGTCGGAAATACATTTGGTGTCAAACTATTTTTTTGTGGCGAATTAATTATCAAAATTTAACAACAGTAAAAACATTGAAGTATTAGATCCTGTGTTTTTACTATATTATTGCAAATCCGTTAGAAAGGTCCTAATTACGTTGCAAAAATATGTAATGAATCTTTACTACTAGAAATCCTTATTATAACCTCAAAGAAATTTGTATTTTTAAGTAGCTAAAAAAGACAATAAGTGAGTAGACCAAATGAAAAAGTAAATGTGTGTTTAAAATGATTTTATTCCTTCAATTCTATTGTTAAATATGTGTTCATGTCACTGCACTGCAGACAATAAATTACTGTGTGATTTAAGATTCTCCTATTTAACCATGTGTGTATTGATACACTATGATTTTTTTATAGCTTCCAGCTGAATACTCTTGTATCACTACAATCAAAGCCAAACTGTTCACTATACAGTAAATATTTATTATACACATATCTACAACAAATATTTATTTTCTATAAACAGAAAATTACACATCAACATATAAACACACTGCTACACATACTAGGTGTGGAGTGTGTTTCATTCTAAGTTTAGATATTATTACATGAATTTATGGCTTTTTTTATTAACTAAAGCTGTTTGCTCAGTGGGTAAGTCACCACATAACAGCACTGTCAGTGGTTCAGTTTACCAATGCTGCAATTCATACCCCTTCTCTTTCCCAACATTTAATGTCTCCGCTCCAACTACCAATAAAAACTTAAAGGCCAAAAATAACAATAATAAAAGAATAAATGGATCATAAGCCACTAATTCATTTAGATGTTCTGCAATAAAACCGTCAATAGCTAAAATGTAATTTTGTTCCACCAGTGAGTCATTAGTTTTCTTCTGTTACAGTGATGAATTCATAACAAAGTATTTGCAGTTAATCAGCACCATTTTAGAAACGCACATATTTCAAATGTATACTTTCATCGTGTGGGCCAACAATGTGACTGGTTCTGTAGTAAGTGGTTTTTGTGGTTATGTTTAGAAAACATAAATAAGCATCATCTGGATGTTTTTAATACTTTTCAAACGGATGTTTTGATGTCTAACAGAGAACAAATGCAAAGCAGGAGAAGATATCAGACAATAGTGAAAGTAATGAATACATCCCTCTGGCTCTTACAAGATTCGAGTTATTTTAAGTGTATGTCATGAAGCACTAATACTGACACAAAAACAAGGCCGGCTCCTTGAAATCCCCTGCACTGCCTCCTGCACTCAAACTGAATGTCTGATGTAAAATGTCTTCGAGCAAAAGGGATCAGTGTTGATACAGCCGGACAAAACTTTCCAAGCTCGCAAAAATTTTACAGCGCTGTACTCGTGATTCTGTGGACGAGCAGAGGAGATTCTGATACATGAGCTCTTTGAAGACCGCCGAGCTGCCGCGCTGTTTCTCAGGGTGAATCATGACACGGATTGATTTAAACCTGACAGAAACCAGATGCAACCACAGCAGTTATGAATAACTGGGAGAATTAGCGGACCCACATTTCTGGCCATACGGCTTCAATAACTGCCATAATAACCAGCCCTCCTAATATTAAAGTGCTCCGTGAAGGTCGTATAAGGTTATTATACACGGACATGTTATTTATAGAACATGATACGCTGGAGTTCATCAAAGCCATGGACATGCTGAGGGAGACTGATATGGTTTATTCAGAGCAGAGGAAGAATATTTTAGAAGCATTAATTTGCTATATAGTTGTGATTTCAGACTAATGTGATCTTCTCTCTTTATCTTTCTGTTCAAATGTTCAAACACCAGCGTCTGGCAGTTGCTAAGCTTCAACAAGGACATCTCACTTTTTTCTCTGGCTGAAAGTACTACGTCATCACAGGCAAATGATATTTCTTAACCCGTCTAAGCAGCAGCCCCCGGTGTCTACAGTTTGTTTACATGTGGAACGAGTTGCCCATTAACCACAACTATATCAGGCAAATGCAGCTCTTACCAACTCATGACCTACAAATACTTGAAATTAAAAACTTCTACTACTGCTACTATGATTTTATAATTAATAGAAGAATCTTGCGACCCAGTTTCTATTTTGTTGCAACTGGGTGCGATGTGTGCATATTAAATACTTCAAATGTTTACATATGCACCTGAAGTTTAATAGATGTGGGCAAAGAGTGTAGGAACCAGTAAAAGAGTTTCTGAGCTGTCAGGTTTGTTTGGGTCTCAGTCGACTTTTTGGTTCCAATACAATTGGCAGCAAAGCTGAATGGTGGCATCATACCCAGCTCCCTTAATATATTCATGTTTTTAGTAGATTCAATTTATGAAAATAAAACAGTTTTGCACAAATATTTATCTTATTAATGATTTTTTTTTAAATGTTCTATCTCTGTCTCCATTGAGATAAAAAGATGAAGTAACTTGTTTTTAAACTTAAGTGTTTTCTTCATTCGAAGCCATTGATCATAGTTCTGTGATGCCTACATAAAAGGTTAGGCATTAAATTGAAGTTGGAAGAAAATAGGCCTAAAACAGCAAAAAGGGGTTTAGAGTATACATTTGTCACCACAGCTAAAATCAGTAGTCATTTTTACTAACTAATAGTTGACACAAAATCTCCACAGTAGTCAAATTATCTAACAAACCCACCATATCAGCATGAACAACAACCTAAACTAGGATTTTTCACACTAACAAAGGCTTTAACACATCCTCATGAAGCAGGCTAACTGTGGCTAATGCCCAACTGCCTCTCCAGCTGCTATGTTAGCAACAATTATTTACCTGCAACTAGCATGCACCACCTCAGAGCTAGCCACCTATTGCCACTGCTAGCTTAATATAAAAGTAGCTGGTAATAAGTCCCCTGATATAAACATCTGTTTAACTATAGTCACTATGGTAAGAATAATCCACAGTGAATACACACAGCGCTCTAAGCTATAAGAGTCCATGTCACAAACTAATTAGCTAATATCCCCAAGCTAGAGAGCTTGAGAGGTAACCAGAATTAGCATTACAAAAACAAAACACCACACTGAACCCCCAGTACTGTTACATGTATGACCGGGACATGACTTAATTACACTGTAACTACAAGTCAGTCTGAAGAAAGAATGGAGGAGATACGAGAGAGAAGCTTTACAGCTAATTATTGCTCTAACTCACGTCATCATGCTAGTTTTGTGTCTGTGTTTTATCCAAATCAATTAGCAGAAGGTAAATTCAGTTTCTTTTCAAGATGTTAAATATTTGCAGCAGTGTCTGAAGTGTTTTGCTCAGGTCCGTACAGGAGCCAGCAGTCGGTTTAGAGAGCTGACAGGACAAATATCAACAAGCAGAGAAGGGGAAAAAATGACTCTTCCCCAGTGACTCCCAGAGGATGTCAAGTGAGACCGGGTGTGTGGGTGTGTGTGTAGCTGTTATCGTGGATGTGCTGATTTGTGCGAGCATCTGTATATGCACGCACAAGCATGTGTGTGCATGCTGTTTATTAATGTGCACATGTGTCTGCCAAACATCTGGCCTCACCTCAGTGTTTGAACATTTACACAGCACACACAGGTCAAAACAACAACTGCCAGATAAGTCATTTGAAGTGAGTTTATGAAAGGAAGAGCATATGTTCCCGAGAGCTAATCATTATTTACCTTCATGTGTGTCCTTCCTCCGTCTTTTCCTAAAATCAATTATGGATGACCCCATTTGACTCACTCTCTAAACAGATTTTATGGCCTCACTCATCCAAGCCTCCTAATATTTACATTGTAGCAAGGCGATCTGATGTTCCTTTGCCCATAACCCACTCCGTCTCTCTCTTTTTCAGACAAATGATTTTTTTCAGCAGCGAGTAAGTAAAGTCTACAAAAGGCATTTCATCTTGCTGCTGTCATGGCACGGATCCCACTTATTCCCTCATTTCTTTCTAATTATGCAGCGCAACGTATTTTAAATTGCTCCATAAAATGTGTTTCATGTAAAAAGTAAGGGCGCAGAACCCAATTAGCGCCGGAGCAATGAGAAAGCATGCTGTTCCTGCTCAATAGAGTCAATTATAACTGGACGTGGAAGGTGTGTGTGTGTGTGTGTGTGTGTGTCTAGGAGTGAAATGAGCCACGTGGGACTTGTCTCCACCTGAATTGACAGCATCACACTGCTAGTGCCCAGGCCACATTTTCATGGGGCATTAGGAACTGGTATTTAATTGCAAGCAGATTCAGTAAATTGATTTTGATTTAAATTGACCTGCAAATGTGACATTTAGTACAAGAGATAAGCATAAAAGAGGTTTTTCAGGCAACATTCTGTTTTGCTTTTCAAGCACAGTCTTATTATTAACTTCTAATTAAAAGGGTTTGTCCTGATAAGTCTAAAGCAGGACAGGATGTAAGATAACTTCAGGGACAATGAGGCATTTTTACTTACATTTTGAGAAAGGCCACTTTCAGTGTTGACTTTAATAACAGCTAAACCATAATTCTTACTCCATGTGACCAATTATTGTAACGAGCACAAAACCAACAGTAGTGATCATCAATTATAACAAGATGTATGATGTAATAAATCGGCATTAAAACATTTTGCTGGAAAGCTAAATAAACACATCTTTAACTAATCTATAGGGTTGAATCCAATACAAGACATGTGTAAGTGAATTCAAAAATATTGAGTGATATTAGAATTCATTTGGAAATGTCCTTCCTACCACCTAACAAATGGCTCGACAAATATTACAGCATACCTCAGTTCTGTTTGGGTCACTATCAGTTCTTTAGCTTTCGCTACGCTATGCTCTTCAGGCTGCTGCTATAATGTTTGGTTTAACAGCTGCAGACAAGGGTGATAAAAGCAGAAGGAGTGTAAGATAGCAGTTAAGCTAACAATCAATAATGAGATGTGTTCCATAAAACCAAAACAATCGGCTGAAAGATGCTAAAATGCTCAATGGAGCAAAGACGAACTGCAGAGAAACTTTCTGTGGGTCACCAGCACGACTTTCACTAAAGAAGTTGTTTCTATCCACTAACTGTGGGGGACACGTGTCCCCTCTCATGTTTCCTATTGGGTGGTTATAATACAGTAAAGACTGTAAATGTTAAGACTGTGAACTTTAGATATTTGACAAGGTTAGCTAGCTAACCTGCTGTTAGACCCCTAAACAAAGAAAGATGTCTGTGAAGAGGCATCTCTGTCAGGTTTATACAAGTTTCCTTGAGTCAGGGCAACTGGACTTGGTTGAAGATTCAGGTTAAAGACCTTGTACTTTGTACCAGTCAGTCAGAACCGAACAACCCTCTCAGATAATAAATGAAATGTGTTCATGAATCTTCTACCAAACTGAGTCAGTGCTACTTGGACCTTTCTTTCAGATGTCTTGTTCAATCTTTGTATTTAAACTGTTGTCTCCAGATCAGTTACAGATTTATTTAAATAACAGAACAAAATAAATAGACATTCAAACTGTACTGCCTCAAAAATTAAAGGCATGACCTCTCTTTCACATTAAACATTGATGAGATTCATTTTTTTCCCCTCATTAATATAAAGATATTGATTCAGGGTAGGGAAACGTTGTGGTCATAACTCATGACCTGACCCCTGATCCACACTGTACTCACCATGACCTTGTGCTAACCCCGAGCATAACCTGAACCTCACCATAAAAACCTCAGTTTTAGGACCCAGTGAAATGAGTTCAGAGTTTGTTTACTGTAATGATTTTTCAAGCTGTCCTCCACAAAATTTCTTATTTCTCCAGGAGCAGCAGACGGACTCCAGTGATTACTGATTTCAACATTGCTGCCACACACACACACACACACACAGGCGCCCTCACCAGCAGCCAGATAAGTTGTAGTTAGCCATTCTCAGGCCGTGTGTTGTCAAGGACTGCTTTGGCTATTGATTTCCACTCTTCAATAACTAATGCGTCTCCTGACCTTGGCTACATATTAAGAAGAGTTTCGCCCATTTAGAGTGGAGAGGGGGAATGAAGCATCAACAACTGATTGGGCACAAACTGCCTCACAGAAGCGATTAAAGCTCCAGATTTCAATGAGCCATTTAGCCCCTTTCTTAGCTTTCGGGTGGAGTGCTCAGTGTAAGATTAATTGTTTTATCTGAGCCAGAGAGCTGGAGATGACTACAACTTTCTTCCTTCTTACTCTGCAGCAGTGGAGACTAACAACACTTTAACTGTGACCAAACATATCTCTGCTGTGGTTTTTACATCCTTCTTTGACTCTAAAAAGAATTTAAAGTCCAGTCTGCTTGGCATTGCAGCTCATGAAACTACCTGGCACAGCACACACTAATAAAAGAACAAATGATTACTCACAGCTCTTTCATACTAAATTAAAAACAAAGAGAGCGAATGCCTTCAGTTTCTCAGCTCTAACTGTGTAAGAGGACCTCGGCTGTTTATGTCCGTGAGACAGGAGCAGGTCATTCGTGTTAATCATGTTCTTTCATTCTTTTTTCCATCTTCATTTCGTACCTCACTTCCCTCCGCCACTCCATTCGCAGGTCAACGGCACTATTGATTTACACCCCTCACCTAATCACTTAGGTAACATTTCCCTGGCGGCTGCTTTTTTTTTTTCCCCCTCCCATGATTCATAGCCAAGCAGTGAAATCTCCCAGTTGCCACTAATTAAGCGTAAGGTCAGCCTTTAATCATCACCTGCTTGTGCAGCGTGAGCGACTGGCCTTGCTGATCCAAAAGCCTCGCTGAAAACCTCAGCAAGATGAGGCCTGTCGAGAGAGAGAGGGGAAGAAAGCATATTTTTACTCAAGCTGTGATGAATGATTATAAGTTCTGTCATTTCAGTGGCTTGAAAGACATCCATTTTGTTACTGTTGGGAACATGAGAAAAAAATTAAAGAAGAATACTGAGGAGAATCTTCCTTGGATGTTTTCACAGCTTGATAATTGAACTTGAAGTTAGCAGATGCTTCACTGAATCATCTTTCTGTTTTTAACCTTCACTGCTTCTTGCACTTTGCACTCGCACAAGTGCACACATACACACACATTTAGACTTACACACACACACACACACATGCATATTATACTAGCTACCCAGGGCCAACTCGTTCCAACTGACTTTTATGTGCTATAAGTGCCACTTTGGTCCTATGTGCGATGATTTAACCGCTTTCGACACTCGCCAAGAACTCCCTCTCTCCCTATACTCTGTCTCACACCCACAGACACACACATATTAACCGATCCACACATGGCACTCTATAATGAGTGACTGTAGGCAGGAGTTTAACCTTTAACTGCGTGTGTGTGAAGAGAGAGTGAAAGAGTGGCCTTTTCGGAGATATTTTTAATGCTCCAAATGGAGGTTCTCGCTCCGCTCTGCCACCCTCCACAGGGAGGTCACAGGTCAGGGTGGGCTACACAGCCCATTATTGTTGTTAGGGATTATTGTCGCTCTTGGGATTTCCAATAAAAATATGTTCTTCCTTTTTGTCGTGAGGCCGCCAGTGCTCCAGCACGCCATTAACTCCCAAATAGAGCTCATTTCAGCCTCGCGAGCAATCAATATCCCACACAAGCATACATGTATGACATCTCTATAAACTGCTTGCTTTTCCGTTAAGAATCCAAGCAGTGTGATATTTCCTTTCAGATGAATTCATGTGCCATTTGGGATGTTATACTGCGTCATTTATCATGCACTACATTTGCAATTGCTGTTATTTACATCTTAGCATGCCTCGGAGTCTTTCCTTGATAAATGGAAGCTAAAAGAGGAAAGCTCGGCACTTTGAAGACGATTCATTTTTCATTATTCTCATGCTTTGCATCTGCAGATTTAAATATTACTGGCAAATCCACCATTTGATTTGAACAAACGTGTTGTGCTGCACACTGGGTCTCCTTCAAAGTCGAATAAGTTCATGGAGTTTGGTCACAAATCTTAATTCACTTCATAGCTCACTCTCAGGAGGTCAAACACGGTGCTTTATGGAGGAACACTGCAGGAAGGGAGCATTTACAGCCACATATCACCGGTCGCTGGCCATCAGAGCCAATTCCTGTCATGCCAAAACTGAGGAAAAAAATTGTCCACCAGTGTCCCGGGTGATGTATGCCTGTGCAGAGGGTAATTGCAGCAGGCAATGGGAGAAGAGTGGAGTGCAGGGAGGCAGCATCCAGCTGATGAAAGCAGCAGACAGGCAGACGGGGGAAGAGGCGTGGAAGTGGTCCATCCGCTGGAGAGAGGACCCGTGATGGATGGGGTGCAGGAATGCCAGACTTGCTCCAAGAGATTGAGAGCAATTCTCTCAGTGCCAAAGTGGCAGAAACAAATGGCTGAGATAGAGCTCGGGTCGCATTGTTATGAACTCCCAGACACTGATGCCTTTCAGGCCGTGCGTGCCTCTCAGGGGGGTTGAGAGACCTGGCTGACTGGGAAGATGGCCGCTTGGCATCCTCATCGAGTGCTGGTCGAGGCTCACGTCTGCCTGTCGAGACACATCAAACCCTCCCTGCAAAGAAGAAGCACAGACTCTGTTAGCAGTAAGTGCAGTGGATGTCTTCATAATCAAAAGCGTCTCTTGGCAGTTGCTATGGAGGATTTTTTTTTTTTTTAAAGTGAAAATCCATATTAAAACACAGTTCACATATGTTTGCCCTGTGTGATGTTCAGAAGTTGAGCCCCCTTAACAAACAGGAACAATCCCTCACCCTTGTTCCCACCCCCGAACTGGAAAAGGGAGAAGCACACCTCTAGTCTCCGAAGGCATCGAATGACCACTCTTCATTTAAAATTGAGTGAGAATGATTTTGTGGTCCCTGTGACAGCACCCGTGGGTGTGTGCTCATTGAATATGAGATGTGTCTGAAGCTCAAACCTGTTAAAATCAAACTCACTCCAGCATAAAATATAAAATTACTCTGTCAAGTAAAATATTTACAAAATATCAAACTTCAAGTTGACATTTTTAGTTCATATCAGATTTTCTCATTTTCCAATTTAAGGTTTAGTCTTGAAGTTCACAGGCCTCTTGTACCACCTGTGATTACTGGTGGTAATGCTCAATATGAAATCACTTTATCATTTGCTGGAATAAAGGTTTGCCATTTTTTCCAGCTCACATCCTCATGGGAAATTTACAAAACTCTGAGTATTATTATTTCCTGTAAATGTACATGCAGTTTGAATCCAGCTACAGAATCTCAGACTCTGCCACTGACAATCATATCAAAAGCAAAGCAAAAATATTAAAAGATACATCAATCTCACATGAAATTTTTGGAAGAAATGTTGTGTTCATTGTCAAACCCCATTATTCATTGTGAGAACCTGATTGAGAAAATAAGCTTTCTGGGCCTTTAACCACATCCTAATAAACATCAGAGGAATAGGAATTTGATTCTGCTTTTAGTTGATTTTCCCTTTGAAATGATGCTGGTTGTTAACCCCAGAGGACAAACCAATCCATTATCCCACAAAAATGAAAAATCAGAAATGTGCTGCGACCATTTCCAGGTGATCATCTCCCCATATTGGAAACCTATTCTATCAGATTGATTTCCCTGGGAGACTTGTCAGTTCTCATTCATTTTTCAATTTGCAACTGCATCAGCACAGGCCCTTTGTTGAATCATAAAAAGGCTGTTTTCTTGGCCACTGCTCCACATCCCAACTGCAAACCTATGATCTGGCTGCCAAATCAACCATATGATATATTGATATGATGCAGAATTGTGACAATTTAGCGAGAGATAGCAGGGTGTCCAGGAGGACGAAGAGGAGGGAGGAGGCCCTCAGTTGTTGCCTTTGACATAATTGTACATAATTGTGAGTTGATTTCCTTGGTGAATGTGGGTGCTGTTTAAAAGTCTGTCCCCATTCCTTCTTCCTCTTTCAAAATCCGACAGGCTCAGCACAGCCTTTGTCTTGATGTATTAATTACGTGGCACTTCTTCTCCCACCAAGATGAACCAAAAAGAGGGAAAGATGGTTTTTTTCTGGTTGAGCGTGGGGAACACTTCCATCGTCCTCCTCTCATCGCGGCGGCAGAAGGTGCAGCAGATTAGGTGTCAGATGATATTTAATGTGAAGAGGGCCTGTCTCTTTCCCTGACATCCTCTCCAGGGTGCACTGCTGCACGGCACCGATACTCCACTGCTCTCAATCCAGGTCTCATCAAATGGCACTCAAGTCAGAGGCAGAGAGAGAAAGAGGACATATGGTGAGGAGGAAGAACAAAGATAGCGAGGGACAGAGAAAAAAGGCTGAAAGGAGGAGGAGATGTGAGACGGGGACGGGGAAGTCATTAACAGAAAGTAAAAGAGAGGAAAAGTAAAAGTGGGAACAGGAGATGTGAAAGGGAAGCACGCAGAGATGGCAGCCTCGGAAAGGGCATGAGATGGAAGTGTAAAAAAAAAAAAAAGATGGGGAGAGAAAAAGGGAAGAATCCCAGTTTTTTGGTAAAAACACTGTAAACTCACACTTTCTTGCTGAAGCCTACAGTAGCTGAATGGTTGTGACAGTGTGAAAGATAAGAGAATGAGAAGGCGATGGCCATGGAGGGGCTGTGAAATACCCTGGGATGGAAAAAAAATAGCAACCCTTAGAGAGAAAAGAGGAGGAAAAGACTTGTGGGTCTACTCAGATGTGCTCCTTGGATGGGAATGGCAGAATACTGGAGCTGCATGAAAGCGTGACAGGATGCAGGCCCCCAGGTCGTGGAATCAATTTAAATGGTATCACTCCACTCCTCCTCTTTTTTCCTTCTCCTCCTCCTCCACCTCCTTTTTCATCTCCCACTCTTCCAGCCTTCCAGCCTCTTTTCTCTTCTTCTCTGTTTCCCTGATTCCACTATTCTGTACAGCAGTGCAGGCGAAGGCACATTTTGGCTTTCAAATGGTGAATTTACTGCTCTTTAGACATCCGAGTACAATTTTTCTGCTTCAATTATTTTTTAAAAAGACATCAGAGGCAGCCACACACACTGGTGGAGTAGGTTGTTGCTGTTTTCTCCTCCCTCATTCACTCAGGATTTTCTGCTCTTTATAAATGCCTTCAAACAAATACAGAGGAAAAGAAAAAGATATTTCAAGCAGTAATGTCCCCTGACCCCAAGCTGTAGTTTCATTGAAAGCAATAACTGGATCAGATATTTACAGTTGGTATTGGCAGTGACAAAATATCATACATCCCTGCACCGGCTTGATAGTTTCATCAAGAAGTTCATTGAAGTGTGATGACTGCACACACATCTACCATAACAATTCCTCCAGAGTGAGAGCTGTCCTCTGACTGCTGCACATGTACACAGATCTGTTGTTTGGTGGCTGTTGGTTGGCTATCCAGCATGTACTGCAGATGATAAGATAGTAATAATAATAATAATCATAATCATAATAATAATAAGATAAGTGAACTGACTGGAGTGAATTGATTATCTATTTTGCTCCTAAGACGAGTTGCTAATGGTGTGGGATTGTTTGCTCTACACTTTAATCTGCAGGAAATTATTTTTAATTGGCTTCATATTTGATCATAGAGTTTATTCAGATGATAATTCCAGACTTTGATGAGCCCTTGATTTTTCCGCTGGCACAAAAATCTTACATATAAACATTAGCATGTTGGTCTCACAATACACATGAAGATTATGAGAATGAATTCAAGCACTAACATGCTAACTGTTAGATACCTGTTCACATATTAACATGTCAACACTCCAGGTGTTTAACGTGTGAAATTATAGATAAGCTACCAGTGTTCAAAGGTAACATGCGTCCTTCAGCACATGTCCACTCTAAACAGGTAAAGAAGATGTTAGCATAGCTAAACCTGCAATGACTGTTTGGCAGCGGATACAAGTTGCATGCAGCACTCACATCATCTGCTCTTAGATTGATGTTTCATTTCACATTTCATCATTGTTAACACTTTTAACCTGGACTTAAGTCTTCATTTTAGCTTTGTTTTTGGTCTCCAACTGCTGAGGCAAATATCTGGCTTGTTAGCTGCACATATTCACTAGCTAAGTGTTAAGGGTCTGTTTAGTGCTGAAAATATGTACATTGAGTTTAAGATGTTTACATCTTATTATTTTTTCTGAATAAAACTGTCTGATGCTGTGAGAGCAGGGAGTGTGAAACAAAATATATTTTCAGATAGTTAAATTGCAATATGGCAGAGTTGCAGCTTCAGCAGGTAGGCGATGTTAGCATGCTAATATGAGAGTAAATACAGTTATAATGTATATAATATGATGTGGATATGCTGAATGCAAACACGCTAATGTGCTAGTTGGTGCCTGAACATTATTTTACAGGCCGTTACCATGGTCTTTGTGTTTTAGTCTTGTTTATCTTATTTTGTTGATATTTAATTATTCTCAAATTCCTGGAGATTTACCTTCCACATAATTCTTTAAATATGATTCTTTGATTTACTATTGTGTAATGTCTGGGACTCATTATTATTACCCATTAAATTCACAAAGAAGAATTAAGTAATACAAACTAAACCTGGAATTGATTTGTGGGGAGAGTACAAACCCAGAACATTAACTGTTTTTTGTCAATAATTAATTCCAGAATTGCAAATCCAGCCAAACAGAGCAACAGTCAAATCCAAACGCCTAAAAAAAGCTGTATTTGTATTATGAGATTTTTTTAAAACTGCATGTCATGAATAAACTTTGTCACAATCTGGCCATGTGTGCCACACTCACCCAGTGTGGATATACTGCACAAAGGAATAACACCTTTGGCGTTACAAGTGATCTGGCAGATGGTCAACTCTGATTGAATTCTCCCCCCATCTCATTCCTGCCTCCACACAAGCTTCTCTGCACGTCTCACGTCTTGGCCAGAACTGTCCTTTGTGTCTCATGTGGATGGAAAAGCAAAGGCGAGCTGATCTACACACAAGTCAATGCCCGGCAGCTCCCTGTGGTTTTGGGCACTGTCCTGAGTCCAAGAAATGAAATCTGTGGAGCTGATTCACCTTTATTCCTCCTGACAAATGCCCTCAGACAGCGCTCTTTTCTTTGTCTGGCACCAGTGTTCAGTGGAGGAAAACAAAGGAGAGGTGTTAATTTTTACATGGTAGTAGTTCTTGAGCTTGTGTTTGTGTTTTCTATCTGTACATAGCATTCCCTGTGATTTTCCATGTGGCCGTTTCTCCATGCTTGCATAGATGTCCGTGTACTGTAGCTATTTGATAGTCGATGTGCTGTGCTGTCGTCACGAGTGTGCCAGCGGGGCGTAGCCCTGTCTGTCCATCTGTCAAGCCTGGAGAGGTCCCACTCTGCGACTCCTGTGGCTGTCAGGGCACTTTGCCCTCCACACTGTGTTGCTCTTCTCTCGTCCCTCCCTGTCTTCTTCCTCCTCTCCCTCCCCTACTCCTTCCACCTCTCCTCCTCCTCACAGCTGCCTCCTCAGCTGTGTCCACTGGCCCTCGTCCCACTCCTCGGAGCATGTCCTGTTTATCTCACAGAGTCCAAGCGGCAATCACACCCGCACGTTAACACACAAGATGCACTCAAATACTTTATGCATGCCGACACTCTCAAGTGGACATACACTTATAATAGAGCTCTCAGCCTGTACTGTCCCAAGTATTATACAGAGATACAGGGTTTTCTTAATACATTAGGTCATATTACTGGTTGTATTGTTCACTTACTTAATGATGTTAGCCAGGTTCACTTTTATATTAAAGTTTACATCTACTTCCTGGTCAAAAAGAGACTCTCTGTCTTCTTGCCCAGATCAGTTGTCAGCAATAGTATCCTTACATCCACCTGTCAATCAATCTGCTGCTAGCACTGCAGTTCAGATTACCATCAGAAAACACTGACAGAGAGCTGTAGTAGTAATCAGGAGTTTGTTGAAGCAGGATCATTACTTAGTTCTGTGAAGTGTTGATTTTGAATCTGATGTTAGGGAGTTGAAAATGGTTCAATTAGTAACAACTTGTTACTGTGTCACGGTTTTTACAGATTGTCACTTATCATCACTTCAGCAGCTGCATCATGTTCAGCAGGTTTGTGTTTGGCCTCGACCTGCAGGAGCTGTGCTGTTTTATAATAGGAGAAAATGCAGCATGTGTCATGCTTCTTTTTGGAGAGATGTTATGGTACATAGTATTATCATTATCTAGTAACATTAGTTAGCTACATATGGTGATTCATTGTGTTTAGATGGACCAATCAAATAGCTTTAAACATTTGTTCTGTCTCAATATATATATATATACACACACACACACACACACACACACTACCGTTCAAAATTGTGGGGTCACCCTATCAAACCAATGGTTTTCCAGTGGCAACAATGACCATGTACAGACTGAGGGATCTACCAGCTTGTTCTACCTGCTTTACTCTGATTACATATGTTTCAGACTTGACAGGAAACACTTGTGTCTCTCCCACTGTCAGACACAGGAGAGGCAGAGATATGGTTGGGGGATGTTTTGCTGGTTCAGAGACATTAACTCAGTATAACTTGATGTTGTGGTTGCTGTTTGTGTTCAGTTGTAGTTTACATATGTTTTGTGATACTTGTTTTTGGTAAAATTGGTCAAATTGTTTTTTGTAGGGTGACCTCAAACTTTTGAACTTTTGTTGGTGCCTTAGAACAAAACACAGGCAAAATGTCAAATAAATGTCTATATGTAAAGTTTGTGAGCGGTGTGAATGTCTAAGTTATGATATCAGACCCTTCTTATCTTGTTATGATAAGACTTCTCTCTGACATGACTATTGATCATGAGCGGCCAGTCTCCCCCAGCAGGCAGGTCCTCCCATCTCTGGACAAGTCAGACAGGATGAGGTGTTATTTGAATAAGCTGGTGTTCTCTGGATCTACATGGCTCTTCTGAACAGTATCATAGTTAAGTGACATAATAACAGTCCTATGACAAATATGAAACAGCTTTGAGGCTGTCTGAGTTTCATGCTCTCCCTGTACTTTGAGTTTCCTCCCACAGTCTGAAGACATGCTTGTTAGCTTAACTGATTACTGTACGTTGACTGCAGGTGTGAGTGTGAGCGTGAATGGTTGTGTGATGTGATGCTGTCTGTGTGTTGGTCCTGTCCAGGGTGTACCTCACCTCTCACCCATTTCAAGCTGGGATAAGATGGATGGTGCTGTGAACACTTTAACACATTTGTTGTGCTTTAATGACAAAGTCGATTTATTCAATTCAGTGGAAGTAAACTGATTTTCATTTGTGGTATTTACATCATTGAACATTTCCCTTTCACTTTGTATAGTTTTTCTTTTCTTTTTCTGTTTTTTTTTAACTTAATCTGCTGACAGAAAGATGCATTGAAAAGCTTAAAAGGAACAAATCAAAGAAAACCAATGCAAGTGTGCTTTCTGCTAGCTCACTCCTTGTTTCGTTTAGTAAAGTGAAATACAAGACTTACAGTTAAAGTGCAATTTAGTGTGGCGTAATTGCTCTGCCTTTTAATATAATGCGATGTTTCATCAGATGGAAAAACAGCATATTTAAAATATTGATTTCATCAGTTTCAATGAGGCATGTGCATCCATTTGAGCCCATACAACTGTAATTTTCATTGGCAAAGACAAGCAGAATCAAAAGTATGAACACAAAAGCCAAATAATCACTGAATAAAGGGGGGAAGCGCTCTGCAACAGAGGAGTGTGCACCCACACAAAAGCAGATTTAATAGAAGTTAAACTGGTCCTGTCCAGCTTTAAAGTGCTGCTCTTCCCTCTGTATTTAGAAAGCACATCTCCTCCATCGCCCCAAGTAAGGAGAGCTCAGCCCCGGGGGCCAGAGGGAGTCTCACTGCGTTCATCTCCAAGGTAAATAAACACCCAGTGGAAAAAAAGAGGGGGATTATGTATGGACTAACTTGCCTTAAGCATTCTTATCATTGCAATAACACTGTTTCCCATAGTTAGAAGTCTGTGGCCCAAGCTGTGTTGTTCTGCTTAAGTGAAATTTATTTCAGGGTGGAGATGCGGAGTGAGGGAAGCACACCAGCCAAATTTAACATGTCATAAATTACACACATTTTTTTGCACAGCTTGCTTTGATTAGCGACCCTGGCAAATATATTACATTTTCCAGTAGTGGCAAATTGAAAGACCAGTCGGGGCATTGACACGATCTCACTCCCAGTGTGTTCGGAAAGCACTTTGTTAAGCGAGACTTCCCCTCTGTGAGTAATGGATGATGACAGGAAATTAGAATGTGTGAAAACAAATTCAAATCCACAACTTTAATCTCAGTAAATACATCAGTGACTGAGGGCGTCCTGTGTATTTGAGATGCATTCCTTTTAATTAAGACATTTATTGACTCCTCTGTGCGCAGCAAATACTGGGCTGTGTTTTTTTTTCATGAACGATAGCCGGCTTTGAAATGCTACACTGACATCGTTGAGATTCGCCAATCACACTGACTTCTTCCTGGCTCTGTTTCCCGACCGCAGCGTGATCACAAATGTGAGCCGGAAAATGCAGCTGGATTTGGCAGATGAAAAACTTTGAAATTGAGTTTGACAGTGTTGGAGTAGCAGTGAGTGATACTTAATACTGCGCAGAGGAAGGAGAGGACAGAAGACGAGGTGAGTGATGCGGCCGATCTGGATTGTTTGTGCCTCCATGCTGGGAGGCATTTCAGCCAAACACAGATGAACACAAGGCATCGTGCACACATGCACACACACAGTGTACAGACGGGGGTGGATGGATTACTGCAGGGGCCCACAGAGTGAGTGGGGGACCCCCTCAGTAAAGAGGACTGTTATTTACATGTCTTGCTGAAAAGTCTGAGTGCTCAGTCCACAGTATGAAGCTCTCCATCATGTTCTTTGTTGCTCCTGTTTCCAAGACACTCGTCGTCCATCCGCCAGTGCTGTGGCTACAATAACATTATGTCAAAATTCATAAAGTTTGAAGGTTAAATATGTTTGACAGCAGAATGGCTCTGCTGTAAGAATATTAACTGCATAATTGGTTTCCTTCAAGTTTTTCTAATGTATAATGTCATAGATTTGTCCCCAACTTGAGTGCATTGAACCACATCTAGTTTTGAAGATTCATGTCTCTGTGGAAAGTAGAAAACTGAACCATAAACATGGGAAACATGAAAGCAGCTGTGCAGTAGCATGTGGGCTAATATCATGCTTGTTGGCAGCAAGACTGGAGATTCTCGGCCTTTTTAATTAAATTTTTCTTTTTTTATGTAAATGTAAATAATTTAGTGGCCCCTTGTTCTGTAGCCCACTGATGTGTACAGGCTGTTGTTTATATGTGAGCATGCGTACAGTACATCATCATGCATGGGTAACAGTCATTACAAAAACAGTAAATGGGTTGTGTTCAGACAGAATGAGTGTGAGTTAATATGAAGCAATAGCAAAAACAGGGGTTTTTTTTGAACAAAACAAAATTACCTGAACATCAAGCAGAGTGAAGAGAAAAACATTTGTTGTCACTCTTCTGCTAACTTTCATCTCTGAAATCACACTCTGCCGCCACACACACATTATTCTGTAATTTCAGCTTTTTTTGTATTTCTATCCACTTGAGTGTTACTAATAGAAAGAAAATGAGCAGCGAGTCGAAAGAGCTTTGAAGTTTGCCAGCAATAATTGAGATGATTGATAGTTGGGTTTCTAAATAGCCGGATATTGCATCTAGAGCGTAGAATAACAATGTGAAGCAGCATCGGGGGGAGAGGGAGGGCGCGATCATGGGTTTGTGCTCATACACCATGAACGCTGCACAAATGCATATGCTTGTAAACTCGTACACACATACATGCTGGCGCTGACAAACACACACATAAACAATTGCAAATAAACCGGAAAGAAGTGGAGAAGCCACAAAGTGCATAGATAACGAAATCAGTAAATAATAGAATACATTTGTTCCTGGTGAAATGCTCTGTTTGGAGGATAAGAGTCGCAGTGGTTTTCATCTGAGAGAGGAGAGAAAGTCAGAGGAGTGAGAGTAAGCACAGCTCATCAGGCCGCTTGAGATAGTGGCTTGGAGGGGAGAGATAAAGGCGTTTTGGCACAGTAAAATCATGCATCCATCACAATGCTTATCGGTCACTTGGGAAAGGTGCCTATAATAAATCGTCAACTGCAGCGTCAATAGCTCAGAGCCAGACAATGGGAGGCAGTGGAGCAGTGCTCTGCGCTTGTTTGAACAGTTTGACTTATTTGGAGGGCAATCAAACAGAATGGAGATATTTATAATGTGAGCTCACTTCATATCTCTCCTGGAGGGAGATACCAAGCAGCGCTGATGGCTTCCAGATTTTTAAGGACAGCTCAGGGGGAAAGGTGAGGAAGACTGACAGAGCTCTTCATCTTAAGACCCTGTGGTGGTCAAAGGGTCAAAGGTTCAGCTTCCTCGGGGACCGTCCACATGCTGTAATAAACAGGAAACCTGCTGCGCCGCACCAGAGCTGTTTCAGTTCAGCTTAAAGGATCAGTTCACCAAAATATCTTCACCAGTACAATCTGAGCAGGAAGACAGTATTTATTTTATTTTAGGTTCTGTCTCTTTCTGCTTTTCCCAAATCCAGCAGGAGATGGACTCTATTAGCAGGGTTGAAAACAGGATTTAATTAAGTGAACATGAACTTTTGTGTCATGAATGAGTTACATGTTTTTTGAAATCCTTTTGTAAAAATCTCTCGCTTCCCTCTTTATTTCTGTGAGGTCTGTTTAAACATAAGTGAGACTCACTAAACCCTCCTCACTGCTCAGTCGCTGTAAATTGTTCATTTCTGCCAGAAGAATACAACCAATGATCTCATGTTCACAGGATCTGACGATTTGAATGCATGTTGGCCTTGCCTTCATGAGTGTCGCCGGTTGTGGGCAAATTTTGTTCACAAATTAAAAAAAGGTCCCAACTGAACTGTGGCAGAAATGAAGAAGGAATGAACTGACCTGAAAGTTCAAAATATTTCTAAATCTAGAAAGTGAGAGCAAATCTTCACCAAGGTATAATCCAGCTGTACTGATGCTACTAACACTGTTACACTCTTGTTCCCGAGAGTTTCAGTGTTTTTTTCAGACAGGATTCAATGGATGATAACATATCATCATATTATATAATGAGTTTATTTTAGTGTATGAAAGAGTGCTTAATTTCTTATGAAGTATATCATTACTATACAGATCATATTTAGGTAGTGGGACTCATAATTACTAAAAAAAACATCATTTTTACCCATTAGAGTCCTTGTTGATTAAGAAATGAATAAAATCACAGAGCCCTTGGTGAGAGCTAGTAGAAATGTATAAAAAAGTCTCATGTTAAAGAAATGGCTCATGAGAAAAAAAGAAAAAATTCTGACATGATAAAGTTTTGTTTTTCATGGTTCAGTTTCTACAAGGTCACCTCAATCTCTGCCCCCTCCGTCTTTGTTACGTCTTACTGACAGTGGCTCTAATATCATCACTGTTGCATCATCTGTACTTCATACTTACTTCAGTACTTGCTCTGATCACACACAGTGGACAAAAACAGACTGAATAAACCTATTAACACAGCGATCTTCATCACTGGGGTTCAACTGTTCAGCCGGCGGCCGGAGGAGAATATTTACAGAACTGAACTCTGTGCTGAGCCACATGCAGCTCACCCACTTCACCATCTCCAGGCATCTTCACAGAGACTTTTCAGTGTCAGTAATAAAGTACTGCATGCTGTACAGATCAGGATCTCTTTGTATACATGTCTTATTTTATTTTTTTTAAAGGTTTTTCTTCAATCCATCTTTGCATATTTAAAAACTTTGCACATTGGGTATTTAGTTTGTTTTCTTTTGTTTTATACTACACACTATCCATATTTTATACTGTACATTCTATATTGCATATATTTTTACTTACTGCCTGTGTGCCTTCAGTGTGGGTGTCTTGACGTAGGTGCTGTAAAAAAGTAATTTCCTGGAAAGAATAAATAAAGAAACTATTCTTATCAGATGTATTCTGCTCATTCTACAGCAGGCAGTAAATTCATGTCCAAAGGTGTAAAAATAAGATTACACCGTCACAATTATCACATGGATATTACATTTGTCAATCCTGTGAGCACCCAAATTAGTTTTTATTGTGTTTGTTTTGAAGTGGCAAATACAATATACTTGTAAGAACTGAACAAATGACTCCAACACTATCCCCATGGCTAGATAAAACCCAGGGTTACTGAAAAAAAATGTGTTTGTAATTTGGATGAACTGACCCTTTTATTAATGTCATGAAGTCCATTTATTTCATTTTTTACTTTAATTTGTTTATACACTCTGTTTAGGGAAAAACAAGGAGGAAAAAAGAGAGCAAAACAAAAAATGAATTGGGCTGAGCTCCGATTAAATCCGAGGGTCTTTATCAAATATTAATATCACATCTATTTCTGATAATATGAACGCAGGTCAGAGTTCAGACGATAGCTTAAGTACAGCTGCAGAGATGAAAATAGCTCATTGTTTGCCTTTTCTCTTGGCCAGTGGATTTTAGCTGCACACACACAACCCATCACACCGAGTGCTTATTTTCTTAGTACTCACGCTGCCCTTCTCTTTTCATATTGGCACTGGAAGCAAATCTGCTCTGCGGGGATTGAAACACTGGCCTTGGAGAGCTGCGCTCGCTCTGAAGACAGACGGTAATCCTCCGGCAAACCCCAGCTCATCCCGGCC
>OOFC01030944.1:6424-23199 GCA_900323345.1 Pseudochromis fuscus | reverse complement strand
TAACCACATACTTCATCTAGCGTCTTCATAGAAGGTAATTATAGTCGCTCTTTCTCTCCTTTATGTCCTCATCTTTATGTACCACACAACATCTCGCTATTATGGTATCAGATTGTTCTTCCAGGTTTCAAATTCAATGCGATTCGAAGGCATTTGGGAGGCGAGAGTCATTTAGAAAAAAAAAAAGAAATCGATTTTAACTCAGAGTTTTTGAAAAGTGTGCAGAGTTGGAGAACGATTTGCCTGTGGGTCGATAAAATCATCAACAACAAAACAAGGCCACTGACTAAATGCTGAAACCACCCCTATGAGCATCAATTCAGAGGTTATTGTGCAGCATGGTGTGAATTGATTGAAATTTTAGGACTCTCATCCTGACAGGTGTGAGCGTGTTAACATCCTGTTGAACGTTGTCGGCGACACACAGATGATGGTTTGAATGTGTGTGGTTCGTGGTGTGCGTGATTGTGTGTGTGTGCGTGATTCTGCACTTCTGTTAACTAAATGGCTTTGATGTATTGGAAAAACACTCCATTATTCCAGACTGCCCTGTGCGCTTCAGCCAAAGTGTTGATGAGAGGTGTGGGCGTAATCATTCATCTGTGTGTGTGTGTGTGTGTGTGTGTGTGTGTGTGTGTGTGAGACATGGGTGGTGGTGGGCGGAGGGTTCGGAAGCGAGGCCAACAGACACCCCCTCGACACACCGCACCCCTCCCTCCCCCCCAGCAAATTATGTCGGCATGGTTGCTGTTACCAAGGCAACCGTCCCAAGAGTTAGGGTGGGGTGGGTGCAGCTGGTGTTTCATGACTGAGTTAAGGGTGTGTGTGTGTGTGTGTGTGTGTATGTGTGTGTGTGTGCGGATGGTGGAGAAAAGAATGTGTTTTTTTTTCATACTGAATAAGAGCCATTCATCTTTGTGAGGTCAAGATGTTTGACTGGGGCAAAGTTTTCCAACAATCCTGGGTATGTGTGTGTGTGTGTGTGTGTGTGCAGGGTAGGGAAATGTGTATGCGTGGATGCAAAATCTAAATTTGCATCAGTATTTAACATGTGCTGCTGACTCACCGATTGCACCCACCACTTTCCATCTTTGCAAATATATATGTCAGTGTTTATTTGTGTATGTGTGTGTCTGTGTTTTCTGTGTGTGTGTGTGTTGACAAAGCCACTCTCAGTTCCCTCTTGCAGATCTGAGTCTCATCCTCCTTTTCTATAATGCTGATTTAACCACCTCCAAAGTGAGTGTGTGAGCCGAATGTCAGCCTGTCTGATCCAGTCGCAGCTCATGACTGTAACAGATGCAGAATCTTGCTGCCGTTTTTACTGCAGAGGTGGTTTCACATTCAATTAAGCTGAGTTTTTCCCCTTCATATTGAATCAAGCAAGGTCATGCTGCTCTTGCGGCGCACGCACAGTGTAATTCAGATGAAGTGCTGGATGCTTGAGTAGGCAGAGCAAGGTGTGAATTCCACCTGGGTTTGATTCCCCGTGAAGAGGGTGGCTCTCAGAAACGTCCTTCCTTCATATTGAGATGCTGTGAAGTTGAGACGTTCAGTCGATCCTGGCATGCTTGGAATTCAGGTAGTTTCAGCCTTGAAAACACTGCTGGTGACACTGACGTCTTTATGTGGGAGATTTTCTTTCCCAGGATGAGCATTTCACAGTTGTTATCAATGATGACTGTAGCATTGGGTTTAGGTGTTTTTGGGTAGTGATATCAAATCATCACTGGACATATGGACACCAGTGTACCTATCTAAAAAGCAAATTAATACAGATTAAAGTCTGTTGAGTCTGTCCCTGCATACAGCAGTCATTGTCCTTATGTTTCAGTCACATCTATAGTTGCATTTACGCTGGTACCGCTTCGCCTCACCTCGCCTTTGGTGCATTTACACTGGCAAAATAGGACCTGGAACTTGGTACCAGGTACAACTTTTCATACCTCCTCTCCTGCGGTCCCAAAAAAAAGTACCCGGTCAGGTAGGAGCAGGTACTAAAATCTTATTGGTCGGAATCATGACTGCGTCATTGCGTCATCACTGCGCGGCACGTAATCTGTCCCCGCAAACACACCATTTTTAAATTGTCGGCAAACCGTGCAGACATTTTTCAAACAACAAGAAAAGAAATGGCATCTGTCAATAATTCTGCCCCTTGGACACACGACGAGGTGCAAACCTTTCAAAACAAAACAAAAATCGTCTTCTTGCTGTGAAAAACAGCCATAGACCGAGAGTCAAAAACAGCAGTTGTTCCTCCATTGCTTCTTTCAACACCTGTGTGTTGCATAAAAGATGGCGTCACGAATGATGGCCAGCTACACGGACGAGGGACTGTCCTCGGCAATGTCAATGCAACCGAGGTGGGCCAATCCGGGGCGATCCGGGGTGAGGCGAAGCGAAGCGGAGGTACCAGTGTAAAGGTGACTTATGTGTGCAATCAACTTAATATCATAATAATAAATCAAATGTTGTCTGCGTTGTCCTTTATCCAACAAATACTTATTGTCAGTACTGCAATCTTCTCTAAAAACTTGCATAAAGTGAAACTGCTAATTTCTTCCTTCTACAACTACGTCAGTGACTTGTCATTGATTTGGATAAACACTTCACTTTTTCCCTGCAGTGAACGACAAGGTAATGTCAGACTGATGGTTGTCGTGGTAACAAAGCTACACAACTCTAAGACTGATTTTCTTTCTTTTTTTTAATACTTTGTGTTGTCAGTGTTAACTTTAGTTATAACAACTTAGTAGTGTTAACATATGTGGGGATGTGATGTATCTCTCATCAGCCACATTCAAATAAAACTGTGTGAATCATCCAGTTGTTTTTTTTTTTTTTTTGTATTTTAGAAAAATCATAGTGGCATAAAGTTCCACATTACTGAGCTAAAAACTCTGAACGACGACAACACAGAAGTCCCAATTGTGTTATTTTCATTGTGCTACTGATTCACCCTCTGGGATTAATGAAGCCCATACCAGTGTGAAGCAAAACAATTTACCTCTCTGACCGTCTGCTGAATATTAACAGTGAGATTTCCCGCTGAGCCCAAGTACAAGTTTCGACTGTGACTGTTTCTCTGTTCCAGATTATTTCTCCATTTCCATTGAGTCATGTCTTCTGTACTCATTTCCTTTCTGCTCATCCATCTCTTTGTGTTTTTGCCTGACTGTCAGCATGTTGCAGTTCCTCTAATTTCTTTCTCCTCTCACCTCCTCCTTCTCTTTTTCTTCATCCTGTTTTTTATCTACCTTTCTTTCTCCTTGTCATTTTTTTCTCCCCACACTCTTCTCCAACAGCCCCTCTGTCTTTCCTTCCTCCAATCATCATTTTTCACCCTGTCATCAGAGCATTTTTCCCCGTCTCTCATCTCGCCTCATTTTTTATCTGCTTCTCTAGCCTATCTTCTCCACTTCTCTCTACCTATCCGTCCATCATTTTTCACTCTGTTATTACACTAGGATTTTCCATCACGCTCTCAGCTACTCTTCCCCTTCATCTCGCTTTCTTGCTTGATTCCACATCCTCCCCAATCCCCCCGTATGTCCATCATTTGCCCCGCAGTATCAACGCAACATGACTTTTAAAGGCGCTCTCTCCTCCATCCTCATCGACCTTTCTCGCCCAATCCCCACTTGTCGTTTCTTATTCCTCTTCTTCCCGCTCATCCTCATCATGACCCATCAATATTTATTAATTTCTTACATCAGGATCTCTCAGTCTGTTCTCCTGCCTTTGCTCCCTCCTCCCTCCTCCCCGTCTCATCTGTCTATCATCATGTCGTGTTGTGACATTTCTCCCATTCTCATCTCGTAACTGTCTTCACCCATCAGACCGTTTTCATCTCGTTGTCACTTCGCCATGTCATTTTTCACATCCTCCCTCCCTGCTGTTTTCCTACTTCCCCCCATCTTCTCCTCCCTTCAACTTTATCCACCTCTGCTGTTTTGCCCTCTCACATTTATTTTCACACATTGAAAAATACATTGTAGCAATGATCTCCATTTGTTTCTGTTGCCAAACATTTGTCTTTAATTCATCTGTCCAGGTCACATTATTCCTAGAAGCATAGTCTTAGTCATGTAATTGGAAATCAATCTTTTTGCTTTAATGTTCTTTCTTACGTTATAATGTCTGCCTCCCATGCAGATTTTGTGAATAATTTTAAGGGTTTTTGGAGATTTCTTTCATCAAACGGTCTGCTCCAGGGCTTAATTTGCTGGGGAGGCCAGACCTGGACAAACTGACAGTCATTTGAAATGCATGCCATTTGCCAGACTCCTGTGCCAGACTCATAGGCATCCTCAACTTTTTTTTCTCCGAGGGCCTCAAGGAGCTCTTGACATCTTGTCATCGTGAGGATGACAGCACGACCTTGAATAGTGCAGACACCAGACACAATATGTCAGAGGTTTAGATAAAACAGCTTCAACTGCCTGAGGTGGCTCTTATCATTGGCACCCCATGTGAAACCTTTGGCTCTAACATCACAGATGTGGCTGATCTATATTCATTTCATTTTTCTTTTCATATGAAAATGTCAGTTTGATGTTTCTGTTGTTTATCTGGGTGATCTTTATTAATAGGAATTCAAGAAATATTTGCTTGTTTAAATATGTTGAAAAAGTCCACAGTGTACATGGAGTGTGCTTTTCTCTTTACATGCCCGTACATGCCAACCAGGAACCATAAACACATGTCACATGGGCGCACAGCATGTAACTTCTTAATTGGACACACTAATACAAACCTGTCATCCCGCCATGGTCGACATTTTTTGATGAATCTGGAAGGGGTCCAAAAACATCTGAGTTTATATATTTAGCTGAGCAGGATGGACTTCTACATTCATTCTGTATCTGTAACCAATTAAAGTTACATGAAGAAACAGCTCTGTATGAACTTTAGGCTGCAAAACACAAGTATGAATGTTCATACAGAGGTATGTCCAAAATCTGCTTACTGACATATTTTGGCATCTCCAACCCCTCCATGGAGGTGCCAAAGTGTTTATAGCTCTGGCCAAATATGTAATCCCTCCAGTATGGGTCTGCCCCAAGGTGTCCTGCTAGCTGGATGTACCAACAACATCTTTATTGGACAGTTAACACGGAGACATTATGAAGAAAAGGGTTTCCCCGGTCACTTCATTACAACACAAAGGTTTTATTGAAGTCGTTTTCTGCATTTGATTATCAGTGTTGGTATTCTGCAGGATGGTGCAAGCTGATAGGCCTTTGTTCAGAGAGCTTAACATCTATCAAGACTTGAATTGTGTGAATTTTTTTCTGTAGTTTGTTCAGATTACAGTCCGAGCAACGAGCACCACATTTTTCTTTATAAAGAGACCCGAGACCAGCTTTTCCAACACATTACTACGGTGTCACTAGATTTCAAATATTCCTGTTGTCCCCTGAAAAAACCAGAATTATCTCAAGCTTCAGCTGTCCTTTCTCTCACCCCAGTCTGTTGATTGCCATTTCTATAGCTATCTGTCACAGTCTTTCTCAGATACATCCCTGGCATCTTAACAGTTTCCCACTTCTCTCTGTGCCTGTCAGTCTCCCCTCTCCTCCTGTGTCCTCATCTATCCCTCACTATTTCCTATGAAGCTTACACACTAACTAAAACATTACAGTACCGAGCATTGTGTGTTGAAGTTTGTCAGAGTTGTTCATCACTTTTTTCTTGGATCCCACATTTGCTCCAGTCTGCAGTAGTTTAGATAATTGCCATGTGTTTGTAGACACTCCGACTGTTTGGGTAAAAGGATCCCACAGAGATGTGTCAACAACTTTTTTGTTAGAAAAACTTCTGTTTGTTTTGGGTGGGTGGCAAAAGAAAAAGTACAGTAAAGAGAAGTTTTATCTTTATGTGTCATAACCTCTTAATAAGTTCTACAACAAAATGGTGTTTTGCTGGATAAAGATTTATCTCATTTATATCTAAATCCATGTCTTTAATGACACAAATGGACAAAACACACAACAACAACTCTTAAGGAGGAAAACACAAAAAGTTAAACATGTTTTAATTTTATCAAAGTGAAAAGTTTGTCAGCATCTTTGTGCAAACAATAAGATAAACAGTGTAAATACAGTGTGAATGCTGAGAGAAATACTTAATCAAGAAAGGCTGATATAATAAATTTGAATAAAATACACACATTTTAAAGCTTTAAAGCTTTAAAATAAACTAATTCAATTAAAAAACATAAATTAAACAACATTCTCAAAAGAATCAAACACAAAAGTCCAAAAGCATGAAACCTGAAAAATGTTGAACATCAACAATACAAACTAAAAAAATGTAAGCATAAAGGTTTAAAAAAAGTTTAATGTTTGCAAAAAGCTGCGACATGTGGTACTTGAATGTTTTTTGTAGTTGTAGTTTGAGTCCAAAACATTTATGGAATAAAGATAATAAAGATTTGGATCAGTATAACTGTCAGGTTGAAATATCTTTTCTTCCAGAAGCTGCCTGTATAGACATCCATACACATTAACCACATTATACTGCACATGTTCACTTCAGATCTCAGTGTCAGTTTAGATTTAACTGCATGGAGCTGGAGAGGTGAAACCTGTCACTGCAGTGGAAGAAGCACCATGTTAACACCCACCACTCAAACAATTAAGTCGCATTAAGTCAGCTGCTATTGTGTGTTAAACCTGCACTGAGCAACAGTTTAATTAGAAGCTGTATTATTATCCCATTTTTTTCCCATTTCAACACTTAAATTGGAAAATGGACGCTTCCCTTTGATATGCTTTGGTGTAAAGCAGTGCAGAACAGCCAGGTGGATAAACAAGAATATGTTCTGTGCAGTTGACTAACATTATGTGCCAATTTTCTGGGTTTTTAAGTTCAAACAGGTTCTATAATCTCTCTCTGCTTCTCACTGCTATTTATTGCTGCCAACGTGTGAAGCCATGCCTGGTGCTGCATTAAAGCCTATATGTTTATGTTTTAGCTGTTGTTAGAACTGAAGCCAACACGGATCGACTGAAAAACACTTGGCAGTTAAAAAATATGAAAGTTAAGACGAAACAGACGGACGTGCGATACTTTGTCCTTCCTCAGATATCGTCCGATCTCCCGTACCATAGTTCTTATTGTTTACTTGGTGCAACAGTGTAATCGTTTAAAAAAATGTAATCTGCACGTTCATTATCTACGCTTTCACAATCACTTGTTATCTTACAGTCTGTCTGGAGATCAGGTACACTGTGTCTGTGTTTGTTTACTCACAAGAGATACATTTCTTTGTTAGATATGAGCGTCCAGCCTGTTGGGAGCAATGAGGCAGCAAGACGACAGAACCACTCACACTTCTGTGTGCGATAGCTGCTGCAGACGTGGGAAAGTTTGTCATAGACTGTACTGTAAATAAAATGGGCGGAGCTAACGTGACATCACCTGTTGGTTTGTGGACTCATAAGGTGAAGCCAGGAGTTTGGCATTTGAATGTCGCCATGTTGGCTTTTTGGAGCCAGAAGTGACCATATTTGGATATGAAAGGAGGTGGGTCTGGTTTCATTGGGGGATAATCTGTGGAAAAAAATGACTGACTGAGTATTTTATAATTGAAAATTACAATTTTTAAATTGAAGTCAGTTGGAGTGTCTTGGAGCTGACATCTAGTGGCCATTGGTGGTATTGCACATTGAGTTCAGTTTTGAGACCTTGTTGCTGCATCCATATCTATATAAAGCATACAGTCATTGTGTAGTCTGTCACTTTATCTAATTGATTATCTAATGCTTTGTTCTTCTCCTCCTTATTAGAGCTGATCCAGAATGGCCGCCTGCTGACGCTGCCCCTAGTGGCTGGAGACCTGCACTCCCTGCTGCCTGATGAAGACAGGAGGCATCTGTACGTGGCCATGAAAGACAGCCTTCTGTCTACCAGTCTGGACGACATCACGCAGAACCCGCGGAAGGTTAGAGGACACACATTCACATACCATCTGAGGCGGGGTGCAACACTCAGCAGACGTCCTGATTGATCATGCATACAGGGGAATAAACACAAAACACATGCATAAACACTAAGTCAAATGACAGCAGATTTAGATAAGTGATGTGTCAGAGGCTTGATGGGACTAATTACTGATGGTTTGAGAGGAAAGTCACACCCCTCTGACTAATATCCCATCTGATGTCTTATCTCTCTGAAATTCCTTTAGCACTTACGACAGAAATGCACTTTTTTCTTCCTCAGTCCCTCTTCTTATCTTCAGTACCACAGTTTCAAATAGCACACCATCAGAAACAGTATAATGACACTAGGAGCCTCTCCATCAAAGCTTCAGTGATGTTCAATAAATCATCATGAAAACTGTCTACTTATTTTTGTTTTTGGAAACTTGGACTGATATTTGGAAATATTTCTGAACGAATGTGGTAGTTGTGCTACCCAGGCAACCTAAGGGAGGTAAAAAAAAAACCCCAAAACTTTGTTGTCCAACTGACAACTGGAAACCAACATAATTTGTTCCAGTCAGACCACAAATTATTTTCTGCACATTTCTTACATTCCTGCGTCCTCCATTGTCCACGTTTGCTGCTGAACGGCACGATGACCTCCATGTTGGCAGCAGTGTCGAGGCGTCAGACAAGAACAGCTGAGATGTTGATGAAGTTATGATCAAAGACGGAGCCAGGTCACCTGCACGCCACATGTTTGACTAAACGCAGCTACTTGTGTGCAGCAGTATTTTCTATCTTGATTCCTAATCCTGGTGAATACTTCTACATTTATATGATATGATTTTCTGATGGGGCGGCTGGGTTTGAATCTTGGCTGAGGTCTATCTGTGTGGAGTTTGTATGTTTTCTATGTGTCGGCATGGGCTCTCTCTGGGTGCTCCAGCTTTATAGATGTGTTTCTTTGGTAAATTAATTCATTCTTTATTGGAGGTAGGTGTGAGTGTGACTGTGCATGGTTGTTTGTCTGTGCGCGTGTGTGAGCCCTATGATGGATTGGTGATCTGCCCAGACTGAACCCACTGCCCCTTCTGCAACCCTATTCGATAAGTGGGTGCAGAAGGTGGATGGATGGACTTACTGATGTCACTGTGGTTGTATCATGTTCTGTTTAAGTGGATATCAACCTTTTAAAGAGCAGCGTTTTCATGTGATATGAAGCCTAAAGCCCTGAGGCAGGATATGAATAACAGCTCAGCCGGTCCAGTTCCACCCAACAAAACATGTCAAACATCATAACGAACAACTTTCAGATGCACTGATTTTTAACTCTGCAGTGGAAATCAGTTTAAAGCGATCTGCTTCCTTTAAAAACAAAAAAAGAGACGTCCAGATATGAGGTTTAGTTACAGCATCCTCTTTCACTTTTCAGCTTTAACACGATATCCAGACAGCCAGACAGACTTGTTGGTGGTTTACCCGCCAGTCAGGTTGAGTTCAGGGTCATAGCAAGGACAGCGATGACAGTGCTGCCTTTTCATAACTCTGCCCTGTCAGATCAAGTCAATACCCTCATCAGTCAGACGTACATGTTCAGCTATCACAGGGCCAGGCAGGTAGACCAGCAGACACACAGTCAGTGAAACAGACAGACGGCAGTCATGCTGGCCAGCCACCCACTCAGCCAGGCAGCCGGCCAACAAAAGGATAGATAGTCAGAGTCAACTCATAACTCAGCTCCGTGCGGGCTGTAAAGTTATATATTTGTACATACAGTATTTATAGTGTGTTTATACCATTCTAGCTCGTGTGCAGCTTTTTCCCCATGTGGTGGTAAAATCACTCACGGTGCCTTATTCTTTGCATTTCTGTTTATTTTCTCCGCTGCTGACGTCCAGAGCTTCTTATCAGTGCTGCTCAAGACCTGATTCGTACTTTTATTTATTTTACCTTCTCACAACTTTAAACCCATCACATACATATATGTATGTGCCGGATTCTGGTGCAGAGAGAAGGACACGTACTCAGTCCCTGAAGTCCATCCCGCTTCAGGGCAGAGCGCCGAACATGACACTGTTGCCGTCAGACACATTTTTCTTTGATCAGGCCAAAAAAACCCTCACGGCATTCTTTCTGTGTGAGTCTACAGCTGGCAGCCACCATTACACAAAGGGGTCACAGAGGGTTTGAGTGTGTGCTTGTGGCTTTTTGTTTTCATTTTGCTTCTTTATTTATTCTCACTACATCTGTTGTTTCCAATTTGTTTCATTTCCAGTTGCAGAAGTCACTACCAAAGCACAGAAATGTTACATTTTTAACCCGTTTTTTCTTGTTTCATTTATTAACCCACATTCACCTTGTATGTTGTATTCACTGACAACCAGCATGCTTTTCACAGAGGGATAAATTCCCATTAACCACAGCCTATACCTGGTGAGAGTGCGTTAGCGGTGGTCCGTGTTCCTGTCAGTGTGTGGTACTTGGAGATAAGGGGGAACGTGGTCTCTGATCTAATCTGATCATCTCAGCTCTGCGCTGGGCTCTGCAGGAATGACTGCATCGGGGAACAATTATTGGACAGAAATAGTTTCCTGAAAGCACCATCATTTATCATTAACTACTTTCTCTGAGATGGTGTCACATTTTCTACATTGAAAATTGACTTTCTGGGCACAAATAATAACAACAAGTAGTTTTCTTTTAGGACCAACATCCACGCACAGATCGTGGGTTTTATTTCATTGAAAATTATTTTGTTAAAGTGAAGATTTTAAGTGTTTTTTTCACCCTGAAGTTACATGACACTTTACAACTTTACATCTGCAGTGGTGATAAGTCGGTTTCATCTCTGGTTACAGGGGGAATGACTGACTCAGGGAAATATTTAGATTAGTCATGTAGCTGCCAGTTGACACTAATCCTCACCCCTCTCTCTCTTTCTCGCACACTATCTGTGCCATTGTTGTTTTCTCCCTTATTGGCTTGTCATAAAAGCAGTAGAATAATCTCCCTTTTTAGAGTTATTTTTATTATGATTGAGTTTTTATATACACAAACAGTTCAGTTTAATGTGGTTAAGTCAACAAATGTGAGACCCACGCTGGTTTAATTACATTAGCGCCATTATGTTGTTGGTCAGTTCTTCAGAAACTGCTCCACTGATGAAATCATCCACTTTCTGAATTCAAATATGTATTTTCATGGGTGATTATCTTACCTGAAGACAGGATGAGCTCATCCACTTGAAAAACCTCACACAACCAAATCTAAACAGACCCGAAGCAAACAGCCTGACTCTCAAACAACTTGTGGATTTTAATCAATCACAGTGATTCAGACAATTTTTAAAAAGAGAAACACTGATAAACACGTGGCTCTCTGTAATACTCTGTCTCTGGTCTGTTTCAAGAATTCACAAAAGGCATCTGCTAACTTCTCCATATCTGCCCCTGAGCTACAGTTGGATCTCCTCCATTTTACTTGTTTCATAGTCTGTCTCATGTCTGCATTACAGAGGTTGGAAAAATTGTATTTTGGAGTCATTTATTTCCCTTTTTGGCATTGATGCATATGACAAAGAGTCCACAGACAATGAGAAATAAAGAAGAGATGAAGTCTAATGAACTGGCCTGTGGGCTGGCTGATGTCGGAAAAAGACACGAGGCATGTGTGTCGGTGTCTGTGGGGGAAAACTGTTCGACATTTTTTACTTCTGGTCTTTTTTTTTTTTCTCTTCTTTATGTTCAATAAAAAAATCCATGTTGAAAAATTGTGACCAGAATAAAGAAATAAACCTTGTTATGGGTCAGGTGAAAATGGGATTGCCTCATATCATAAACTGTACATAAAAATGAGGCCATCGCACAAGTGCAAAAAAGTGCAATACAACCAATGGGCACTAGAGGCTGTCTCCAAAAAACTCTGCCTCCAATAATTTTCAATTATTAAATACTCAGTCAATACGTTTTTTCTGCAAGTCATTCTGATGTCATCAACTAAAGTCAACTCTTATTTGTGATCTGGTGGTCCATCTGAAAATCATCTCATCATTAAGTAGATATAAGATTTAAGGACGTGGTTAGTTTGATTGACAGGTCTGGTCACCGATGATTTTCAGGTGGTTCTGAGGCTCATTCACAGGTCAACTCTAGTCTCATGCACATTGACACGTGTCCTTGGGTTCAAGTTACAGACCCGCCTCCTCGCTCCTCCCTTCATATCCAAATATGGTCACTTTTGGCTGCACATAAACAACAACATAAAATACAACAGCATGACAACGTTCAAATGGCTTCAAAATGTAATTACACAAACCAACGGGTGACATCACGTCCATCTCTAATATGCAGTCTATAATTCAAACTCACAAAGTCCTATAAACAAGCAAAATTTCAAAACTACAACAAAAAACTGTTTGACAGAGCATGGAAATAACAGCAATAACTGGTGTACTAACATAAATAAATAATTCAAAATGAATTATAAGAAGAACTCCCAGGGATTTGGTATTTCAGTCAACAAAGAAATCCCTGATGGTTTAATTTAAACTAAGGATAATAGCTGCATTACTGCGCACATGTAATGTAGCCATTCATTTAGTGAGGGTAGGGAAATTGTAGAATAATTAGTCATGTAGCCGCCGTCACTGAAGCTCTGACAGTTTGGCCCATTATCAGGACTCAGCGGCACTGCCAGTTGGTTTTTATTTCCCTGAAGCCGACGCTCTGTTTCAACACAAGAGGTATAAAAATCTCCCTCTTGTGCGCTCGCTCTTTTTCATCTAGATTAGTCATGTTTTGCTGACTCTCCCTGCCTCGCTGCCTCGCAAAGCACCTGCCAATCCCAAAAGCCTTTTATCGGAAATGTAGCACAAGCAATGAAAAATTATTTATTTTTTTTTTAAATCTCTCCCCCCTTTTGTTTTTTTCTCTCTCTGTCACTCTCTGTAGCTTTACTGGCCAGCCAGTCCAGACCGTGTCCAGGAATGTCTGATGGCTGGGAAGGATCCAGAGGTGATTCACACACACAAACACGCAAACAGACACACACATACACAAACACACTGGATTGCATAAGGACAGCAGTGTGTAACACAGTAACTGCTGTGTTACCGTGAATGGAGGGAATCGGTTTTAAACCAGACGGGAAAAGAGACAGAATTTTACACTGATATTGATCAGTGGCTTACAGGTCAGCCTGTTCACTGCCTGCTGCTGTGTTACACCAACACACAAGATCTGAATGAACAGTTCTGCAACAATAAAACAAGACATGGTGAAACAAGAGAAAGATCATTTCAGATAAAACTGTAACATGTCAGTCACAGAAGGGACATCCATTTGGTTTATTGAGCAATTAAAGGAGCCAATATATGAAGACATTCATATTCAAATTCAGCCAATTGATATGTGATAACTGCTCCCTCATGTCAGTAATAAAACAGTAATCCAAAACACTGTGCATCCTCTATTATTCCTCACTTTGTGCTCCCTCTCTTTGTGTGTTTCTCCATCTCTCTGTCCAGCTGGAGTGTGCAAACTTCCTGCGAGTCCTGCAGCCTTTCAACCAGACCCACCTGTATGTGTGTGGCACCGGGGCCTTCAACCCCCGCTGTGCTTTCATACCTACCAGCGTCTTCCACCAGGTAACACTACAGATGCTCTCACACACACAAACATATAGATACATACATACAAATACACATTTTCTGTAGCCGCAGCTAGAAATGGGCCTCTCTGTCTCAGAGACTAGAAAGTGGTCTCACTGTGTTTTTAGACACACTTATATCACATTATTTTAGTTTAGGCAACCTGGAAAATTGTACATTTATGCTACAATTGGTGTGACAGTTTTTGCTTGAACTAATCCTGTGTGGTTGTCACATATTTTATATTTCTGTTACAGTTCCACTTCGTAATTAAAGATTTAACAATATTTTTAGGCGTCATGGTTCATGTTGTCCCAAATGCACTTCCAAATATGACGCTATTGCCTTGCTATTTTCCAGTGGATGGACCTGGCCTTTCCATTGCTTCACATCCAAACAGCTGCAGCTCCTTAGCTTGCTAGCTTGCAAACTAAAATCAAGCATTTTGAAACATGCAATCAATTATTGCAATTTATTGCATATAAAATGTCCTCAGGTTTTTTGTGAAGCAATGCTGTTCCTACCACCTACCGCTGTCCTGTGTGTGTGTGTGTGTGTGTGTGTGTGTGTGTGTGTGTATTTTCAGCCCCCATACACAGACCTGCAAGTAGCGGAAATATCGTATGTGGTGTCTGCCCCCATGCCCATATATCCACCAGGGTTTACCCTGTGCCATCTGGCTAGAATATATACAACTGTCCTTTTGTCATTGAGGCTGAACTGTGGTGAATACCAAACCATAGATTTTTTTAATTTGACATTTTAATGTCAAATACTATGTAATTGTAATACTAGAGGCCATGACTGTCACTTTTTTCACTGTGATTAGTTCATAAATTTTCATCATTTAGAAACATGTGGGTTTTCATTTTGTCAGAAAGAGGTTCCTGGTTCTAAATTTCCTCATTTATGGTGTTTTCTCTCTCTCTCTGTGTGTGTAAATGTCTGAGGTTCAAACCTCTGCCAGTTATATGCCAGTTATAGAGTTGGAATCAAAGACTTTTATACAAATGTGGTTCTGTGCATTCCTGCATTTGTGTTTTTTTGAAGTCGCATGTGTGTCTTGCAGCACTGTGTACATCTGTCTTAGTGAGGGGCAATTTTGGTTTCAGGTCCTGGGAGTGAGGACATCTGAATGAGTAAATGAGAACTTTAGGACAGATGTTTAAAGAACAGTTTGAGAATGTTGGTTCTAGGGTTCAGGTTAGGTTTTGGTTGGGGTTAGGCATTTAGTTGTCAGTGGTTATGGAATGTATAATGTCAATAAGTGTCCTCGCAAAGGTAGAAGTACGTGTGTGTGTGTGTGTGTGTGTGTGTGTGTGTGTCTGTGTCAGGGAACAGCAGCTAATCCCATGAAAGGCCATGTGAGATCAGAGCAGAGGTTCAGACTTGGTTCTTAGAGGAGCTGGTGGTGCTGACTGATTTAAGACTGAGCTTCACACATTTTAAAATCCTTCCACTTAGCCCCATTACCCTCAATTAGCTGCTCACTGTGTGAACATGTGTGTATGTGTGGGTGGGTGTGTGTGGCAGGATAGATCAACTGGCTGAAATAATTTTTACTCTCCTTTGATTGTATCTGTGTATAAATGAAATTTAGAAATTAATACATTGATTGAAGTCACAGCCTGTGAGTTTTTCCTAAACAGCTCTCTCATCTGTCTCCAGCTGATTTTCTCCCTCCCTGTCTGACTGACCTCTGTGTGTTTTCTTAACCAGTCGGAGCACCAGACTCTCTCCTACAGCCAGACTGAGTGTGGGAAGGGAAAATGTCCCTACGATCCGTTCCAGAAAACAGCCTCTGCAGTTGTTGGTAAGTTTCTTCCAACCTCAGCCTGATCACGCACATCACTTTGTCATGAGCAAAAAAAACAACATGTAAGCAGAAAAGAATCATCTGAATGTGTATAATCAGTCATTTAATCAGACAAACAACACAGACTATGGGTGTGTTGTTACTGTGCAGAAACACACCCCTCACTGTGTGTTTATGGTAATGTTGTTTATTGGGAGGTGATTGTTTCTGAAACCCCATCACAGTCTTGTAGTTACTCAAGCTTTTTGAAGTTTTTTTTAGGTGATACTAGAAGATTTCTGTTTACATTATGGGCAGGCTGTGTAAATTAGTTACAGTATGTCTGCAACAAGAGCACCATGTTTATGAAAACCTGCTTTTTTCATCAGATATCTTTGGATGAACCATTGTGAGAATATGTAATTCTTGTGTATTCTGTGTAGATGGAGAGCTGTATGCCGGCATCACCTCAGACTTCATGAGCAGGGACTCGGCTTTCTTCCGTAGCCTCGGAAACCGTCACGTCATCCGCACTGAACAGTATGACTCCACCTGGCTGCAGGGTACGAGAAAAATAAAATAAAATTTTAAATACACCTGCTTTTGAAAGCTGATCCAGTCTCAGTTTGCCCCAAAATCTATCTTATATTACACTGATGTGTTTGTTGACTCTGATGTGACTAACCCCTACTACATACAATACATCCTGTGTCTGTGCTGTTCCTTCTTCTTTGTCTCAGTTGTGACTTTGAGGTCAACCCAACAAACTGATTTAAATGCACACATTTCACAGCTGTGTTCCTCTTCACTTCTTGGTTTGTAAACTGAATATTATGAAGTAAACTGAATATCTTTTGCTCTAAATCAGCATCTCTAAAATCACCTCCTGCATGCCCGGTTGGTGTGTTATCAGGCCAGTGTGTCGGCGTCTGCTGCTGATAACAACTAGATACATGTTGACTTTCTCTCCTCTTTGTAAACTCACTATACCTCGATCATCCGTTCGCTTTATCTCAGTTCCTTGTACATGCATATAAGCCTATTGTACTTCATTTACTCTAATTTACCTCTGTGTATGTGTGTGCGTGCGTGTGTGTGTGTGTGTGTGTGTGTGTGTGTGTGTGTGTGTGACTCTCTCCCTCTAGATGCCCAGTTTGTGCGGGTAGCGCCACTGTCTGAAACTGATAACCCAGAAGATGATAAGGTCTACGTGTTCTTCACTGAGCGCGCTCAGGAGGCAGAGGGGGCTGCTGGGAAGGTGCTCTACTCCAGAGTGGCACGTGTGTGCAAGGTATGGGGAGTGTTTGTTAGACGAAGATAGAGCTCAGGTTGGTGTGTGTGTGTGTGTGTGGTGTGTGTGTGTTCTCACATCACAAACTATCTGCATGCAGTTTAC
>OOFC01030935.1:0-11200 GCA_900323345.1 Pseudochromis fuscus | reverse complement strand
TTATGATTCTGCCACTCATCGCTCAGCTCAATTATTACATTTTTACTCCGAAATATCTAGATCAACTGATAAACAATGTGCTTGATCAATGAATATTTCATCCCTTAAATCCTACAAATCAATCCGTGATACTTTTAACTACAAAACTGAATTCAGATGCTTGCATTAAGTGTCCATGCATGTTCAAAATAATTAAAGTGATCACATGTTGTTGTTTTTGCACATCAGATTTGGTGTTGAAATCCTCTGTCAGCACTTTTTTAAGCCTCCTCACTGTGCTAAATGGTCACTGTGCTGCTGTTCATTAAAAGACATTTCAGATGTGAGTAAAATCAGAAAGACAATAAAGACAACATTAAGACAGCATGTACACTTCTTCACCAGACACACTGATTTTTCTTTTTTTTTTGCTGGGAAAACACCCACATACTCCATTTAAGTCGAGCTTCATCTTAAAGAGCTGCAGTGCAACTTAGGGGGAAAGACGACTTCACCAGTAATTGAGACGAGGAAGCCTGGGAAAAGCATTGATTTGAATGTTGAGGGCTTACGTCGCCTTCAAACCATATGCAGGGTTTCTTTTCCCTTTTTTTTTTTTTTTTTGGTTTTTCTAAATAGCTGTTTGTTACAGATGAATGTATGAAGGCTTTCTGCAATGAGAACAGAGTAGATAACAAAGAAAGTCGAAAAAAATGGAAAATGTCATTGAAATGAAAGTGTTGCCGCTGCTGCTTCCCCCTGTATCTACAGTATACACGCCACTTTTTGGATTCCCCCTCTGGAAAACAACAGATTCCTGAGCGATTACCGCCTTCTCATTTGATGTGAAATATAAGCAGGTGCAATACTGACTGCTTCATACAGTAACAGATTTTCATTATAAGTTTGGGGGGTAAGTTCAGTGACAACAAGCTCACTTCTGAGGTCAGGAAAGCAGGTATCAGCCACCTACAAAAATCCTCTATTCTATAAAGGAAAGGCAGCGAAACTGACTCATTCTATTTACAGTATGTGGAGACAGAGCTCTGCATCTTAAGACAAAACCAACTAATCAGGCTTTGTAATCTAAAAAAGAATGAGCGCTTTCAGAAGATACCTTATTGCTCAGAAAAGGAGAAAAAAAAAAGAAGAAGAAGAAGCAGCTTTTTTTAATCCTTTGAAAGGTCTGTCTTTTGTCACTGTTTTAATCTTGGGTGAGAATTTGCTTCTATTCCCGGAAGCACACAAGAAAAAGTACAAAGGTACATCTTAACTTTATGCAAAGTGGCCTGCCTTTAAAACTCCACACATCCCGTCAAATGGAGGTGCTGGTGGTCCTGTCAAAAACACACGTTTTACCTTTGTTGACATGGAAAGCAGACAAAAAAAAAAAAAAATCTTCTTTACCCATCAAAATGTAATTACATATGCATGCATAACAATTCATATCAGATATGCTAATCAGTTTGACATAATCTTCTGAGCAGCAAATGATATTAATTTAATTATAACATATGGATATTTCCTTTGTGTGTCTCTTTATAGTCTGTGGACAGGCACTGGGATATATACGCTATCTAAATAAACAAAGTTCCTCCATGAATAAAAAGAAATTATTTAAAATTTAAACAGAAGATGGAGTAATAATTATAAAATGATGACTTTTCCATTTTAATTTCAAGCTGTTTACAATCAAGGTCTCTGCATGTAAAAAAAAAAATTACTCAAAAATGTCAATAATTAAAATAAAGTGAGATTTCTATACACATTTCAATGCCCTCCAACTCTCCTCCTTGCTTTTTGCCCGGCGCAATGAGTGACACAAGGACAAGTCGAATAATTGTGGCGCCTAGAAAGCAGAAAAAATGTAAACAGTTCATTAGATGGGAAATAAAAGGCGTAAAAATACCCAGGGGCAGAGTGTAATGAGGGGCCCTGAAGTTCCTCTGCAGATGCTTTTTCCTTCTACTTTCCCAAGCTTTTCCCTCTCACCCTGCACACACGGCTGGTGGCATAGCATGAAGTGTAATTAACCATATTCAATTTATAATACTATGCTCCATTACTGGCTTTTTCACCAGTAGGAGAGCGGCTGGGCAAGTTGGACTTAATAACTCTCATGTCCAGCTCCATGTGATTGCTTCAAACCTTTTATTTTCTTCTCTGTGAATTTAAAAAGCAAAACCACTATTTCCCCCCCAAAAAAACTTTAAAACACAAATACACAATCGAGAGTTAAATGTGGACAATTAACCACTAAAGTGTGGGGGTGAAATGTCTCTGTTGTTAAAAAAAATGTGTGGTAAACTCAAAGGTTATCGATATCACTTCCTCTCCTCCCCTGCTGTGATATTTTCCCAGGTGATGCGTGGACCAGTGCCAGCAGGTCCCACTCTGGTTCCCCCCCACAAGTGGGAGCAGAGGTGGACTGATGCGGCATGGCGTTAAAAGGAAGCGGAGACCTTTAAGCAGGCACAAGTATCACAACAGCATCTTAAATAATGCATCTCTGCTTGGCAGGGGTTTAACACACACACACACACACACACACAGGCGGCACAAAGGAAAACACACACACACACACACACACACACAAATTGTTGTCTAGCATCTTCTCCTCTCCTTTAACACAAACAAATTGGGAGAGGTTGTTCAATTAAGTGCTCTTTTTTTTTTTAAATACATCTGATATATTATCAGACAAAGGGAAGGTGCTACAGTTGGGATTGTCACAGGAGGGTGTCATTTGTGCCTTTGTTTCACCGTGGTCTTTGGTGCCATTGAATCCTTCACTTCTGTCTTTTGTGCGAGTGCGTACGCGTACATGAGGGCTACTGTATGTAAGATGGAGGCTTCTATTGAGCCTTTGCATCCCGGGGAAACCTCTTTTAGCGAACGTACGCGCGCAACATATGTGAACGGTCGCCCGGTGTGTGTTCTCTTCCCTAATGGAAGTGCAGCAGTGGCAGAGAAGCCGGAGCCTTAGATAACAGCATGGGGCCTCTCATTAGCTCACAGGTTGGTGCTTTGGTGGCTCCTCCGCTCGCTGCATTGTGTTTCACTTCCATGAAATACCTCAAGGAGTCTCACACAAGCGACTGTCGAAAACACAAATAAAAGGTGAACGATCAACCACAGCAATAAATTCAATCTGCGACAATCGGGTAAAAGGTGAGGAGACTTTCTTTTTTTTTTTTTTTTGTTGAGCTTCAAAAACATCTTATGTCACTAAAATTAAAAAAAATCAGGATGCTAATTACTTTTTTTTTTTATATCCTGTTTTGACATGATGTCACTAAATCAATCAATTTTTATATTAACCTACAAGTAAACAGGATTTTATCTCTGGGGGGAAATACCTAACCCGCTTGGCAGTGGAAGACTACACTATTCTGATAGGGGCCTTTCATGCTTATACCTCTGTGATACCGGTGGTGTATTTCCCTGTCAAAGTCATTTCTATTGCTAAGTACAGCCGAGATCAGTCAATAAGCCTAACGACTGTAACCACAAAGTGAGAGGCCAAGAGACAGAAAAAGACGGCGAGGGGAGGGGAGGGGAGGGGTGGATGTTGGAAGTGAACTCCAAACAAAAGAGCAAATTCAAGGAGGGCTTTGATTGAAGAAGCACCATATACTTTTTGAAGGCCGAGGGATCATCTCTCAGTGGTTATTTCTTTAAGGCACGAGGGCCCGATTAAACTCAATATTAAAATATGAAGGTGCTTCTAATGAAAAATCAAAGGCCCCTGTTTCCCCTCCCACACTCCCATCCCTCCATCTTTCTTTCCCTCTTTCCTCTTTTGTTCTGTCAGGTTTTTCTTCCCGAGCCCATGGTTGTGTAGGAGGGGACAGAGAGAAAGACGGAAAGAAAGTGTGAAAAGACAGAAAGAAGAGAGCGAGAGAAAATGAGGAAAGAGGGAGGGTTATAGAGATGAGGGACCTAGGTGCTGGTGGTGCAAAACAGAGACAGACAGCAGTGGTTGGAGGAGTAAATCAATAGAGCAGAGCCGTCGGGGAGGCGGGCAGCCAGGGCAAGGAGAGAGGAGAGGAGAGGGGAACCAGCGCAGGGGCCCGGGCTCCGATCACAACGCTGGCTTCTGGCGTGCAGTGGGGAATAAAGTGGGCCTCCCCGGGTCAGCACCAGAGAAAAAGGTGAGATTAGAGGAAAGTGGAGGAGGTATTTTCACAGAGTGAAGGTGGGAGGGGTGGGAGAGGTGGGTGCTGGAGGATGACGAGGAGAGAGAGTGTGTCTGTCTGCGTGTGTGTGTGTGAGTGTGTATTGGGGGGGTAGGAGATGTGCATACAGGATACCTGGCAAGCCAGGGACCAACCGGCCCATTAGCCTGTGGGCACCTACATATGGTTCACTGAACCCTCTGCTGAGAAGAGCTCCTCTCCTATCAGTCTTCCCATCTTTTTTAAAGATACCTTCACTTTTAACCCTTTCTCTGCTTTGGAAAGAGGCTCACTCCTGACCTCGATTTATGATTCATTTTTGTTTGATGTCTATTCTTGGAGTGTTATCTAAAATTGAAAAATGTAATAAAAAAAAAAAAAAAAAAACCTAGACACAAAGGGAGAGGAGTCGGGCCTGCTGAGCATGTGCATGTGCGCGTCCCTCAGTGGACATGCACACAGAAGACTATCTCCTTCAGTGCTTTGCCTTTTCTTGTAATGTGACCATTGTTGGGACTGAATAGCTAGCTCATTAGCATAAGAATACTGCAGCACACATAGGGACTTAGCCAGATCATTATCTCTATATATTTATGTATACTTTGTTATTTCACTAGCCAGAACACATTCAAATGCTGATGAGGCCAGTAAGGCCCCTTTGCAAAGCCCTTCCAACATGTGCCCTCCTGAACTTCCCAATACACTCCCCAGTTTCCCGGGAGTCTGCAGGTTCTGTACTGGAATTCACAGCAGTGGTTGAGAAATTATGAAAAATAAGTCTAAAAGAAGATTTGCTTACGCCACTTAAGCCAATTGAAAACATAAAAACACAAGGGGACAGAAAACAGCACGATACGTTCAACACCGGAGTAAACACTGGATAATTAAGAAAAACAATCATTTTCTATTCACTTTCCAAAAGAAAAAAAAAGTCGAGAAAATCTAAAAGGAGCAATGTAAAGTAAACGCCACACATTCACTTAATGAGCAATTTGATAATTTAATTGTTTTTTTATAACAAGCAGCTGATTTTTTTTTTCTTCTGGGAAATTGTCTTATGTGAAATGGATAATTTCAGAATAAAAATATACAAAGACAAAAATGTACAAAAAGGCTTGACAACAGAGAACAAACAAGTGCTCTATGGTGATGAGGGGAACAAAACTAAAGAGTTTAGTCTCACTGCAGGAGTAAGCTGATGCTCTAATGCTGGCCAACCTCTGGGATAATTGAAAAAAACCCTTAATTCATCTTCCACAATGTAATTCTGATCAAGGCCACAGCCAGATTCCACTGCAGGCTTCAAAAACACCCGAGAAAAGGCAAAACTGTTGGTCGCTGAGAGCAAAAAAGCTTTCCCTTTCTTTCTGGCACGCTCCCTCATTAGAAACACTTAGGATGAGAGGGAGAAACTAAGTTTAATTGTGTGCGTGCATGTGTGTGCGTGTTTGTGTGAAGGGGCCGTGAGCAGGGGTTAAAACATGTGTAAACATGGAACTTTAACTATAAAGAAACCAGTAAAGATGAAAATGTAAAGAGCTCTTCCTCTATTTACCCCTTTTCCTCAGCCTCGCCGTCTCTGAGGCTTACTTATTAAAAGCAAATGCCACTGCCTAAAATACAGAGGGAAAAACACAGACCCAATGATTCATAATATATTTCATAAATACTTCATGAATCCCTTCACCATACTTAAGCCAGTCTGGCAAAAAAAGAAAACATTGTCACCTATTCTAGTACCCGCTTGTCAGCACATCACTGGGGAGTGGGTGTCACATGTCACTTCTGGTTTACACTAGTGCGTGGGACAGGCTCGGTGCACGAAAATCGGGGGTAGGACAGAAAGAAGAACAGAAAGAAAAGTGAAGGGGAGGTGGAAAGGGGAGTACAGAGAGGGAGGAGGGGGGAGGAGGAGTAAGGGGGTGTTATCATATCATCGCCCCATGTCTTTATATTTCCCCCCTTATTATCTTTGGCCCCCACTCACTCCAGTCACTCAATCACACAAGCCCTGAGGACAGTGAGGGGACCTGGGAGGGCCTTCGCTTCTTGGCAGACTCAGCCAGACAAGCGTCTGAAAGCTATACTGATCGCTGTCAGTGTGTGTGGAAGTACGGTGACTTTGGAGGGGCCAGGAGAGATAAGCGAGAAAGGAAACGATCGCGTGGAAGGATAACGGCCGAATTTGCACACTGCCAAACAAATCCTGTGCTCCAGGCATAATGCAGATACCCCGTCCATACAGACAAGAGTTAACATAAAGAGACACACAGGGAGCAGGGGGTGATCTGCTTACAAATTACCAGCTGTGTGATTTCTCTGAGTCGACTCTTGACAAGAACTCATCTTATAAATGACTGTAAAACTCATGACCGCAAAACGTATTCCCCGTTCTCTGTCGAGGATATTCAAATTATCACTCATCATATTTATCAAATTGCTGGAATCCATGTTTCTTACAGTTGCAACTTTAATATCAGAGGAGAAATGAGGTAAACACCACTGTGTTTCCAGCATTATTTAAGTCTCATCTCTCTTAGAGCCACTTGGTAATACCGGCGCTAGAAACTTACACAAATACTTTGAATTCAATGTGAAAATACAACATTACAGCAGCACAAGAGTCTCCTATTAACGCTCAGCTGGCTTCACATCTGGTTGACAACACTGTCACGCTGTTTAAGTCATGGGATAACCACACATACTTTGCCCAAAGGGACGTTTTCAGCTTGAAAGACAGATCCATCAGCCATCAACACTATGTGAAAACAAATGATTGCTACAATTACTTATTAATGACTATTTACTGTGTAGGAACGATAGCTTCCATGTCAGAATATGTGTCACGTATAATTTATAAATGCCAAACACGATCCATACATTTTAATCACTAAATAATAAACTATAGCAGATTTGCACCGATGTCTCGCACTTTTCCCCCCAATGGCAATATTTGGACAACACATCCTTTTGTCCTTCTGGTGACACTGTCCTTCAACCCAGATTTGACCCATCATCGCCATTACACCATCAAACCCATAAAAAAAAAAAAAAGATTTCAACACAAGTGACAAAAGGCTAATCCACAAATGAATCCCATCTTGGTGTCCATAAAGACGACATGGAAAAGCCTCCAACACCACAAATCCACAAAGGGCTTGAGGAAGACGCACTGTGCACAACGACTTCCAAATGAAAGCCATAATTCATAAGTAGAGAAGAAGATCTATTTGCTTACATCTTAAATCTGCACTCAGCACAGAGGGAAATATAGGGGGAAAAAATCCCTGTCAGTTGAGGAAGTCCTTTTATAACTGGTTATGAGTGATTAGACTTTGGTCGTGTTGATGGGTTGTTAAGCAACAAACCATGAAAAGAGTCAATCTGCCTTTACTCCTCTGTGTTTAATAAGAACAAGTAAGCCAAGGCAACCTAAGGCGATTTAAAGTGTCTAACATCCAACTAATGTTGGTCTGTCATGTTGTTGCTTGCAGAAGTCACCATAACGAGAACAAGGGGCAAAAAACAAGAAACCTTCAAGATGGATTACAACAATGCTAATATATAATCACTACTAGCGTTGTTAGCGTGGGAAGTACAGTGGTTCCAAAATCTCCCTTCAAAACCTAAATCTCTGCATAATTATTAGCATCTTGTTTAAACAAAAAAATACATTTAAGTTGCTTCTTAACACAACTTTCTAATAAATGACTTTGCAAACTCCTTCCATTGCTTAGGTTGCTAACTGTGCAAAACATAACAAGTTTGCGACAACTTTCAGCTAAAGTTGGATCGTCTCCACAACCTTGAGATGTCCATAATCACCCATTTAAAAAAAAAAAAAGCCCCCTCATCTTCATATATTCGGCTTAGTTCTATTTCAGGGTATGCTCTAAATACACAGTTCAAACCCTGAACTCTAACATACAGCAGAAATCACTCAACCATGTATTTTACATGGCATTTTGAAAAACCTAGAAATATGTTAATTCACTGCCAGTGGTGAACAGCTCATGGATGACCCTCAGATTAAGAGGCAACAAATAGCTGTGGGGTTTGGAACCAGAAAAAGAGTCTTATGGAAAACTTCTGATAACATTCTTACTGGAAACTCAAACATGGAGCCGAGCCGAGTGCGGTAAAGTCAGGAGTCATTCATTAGTTCCTCCACAACAACTCAATTTGGCCCTGTCAGGGCTACGTTCACATTTGATGCTTTCAATGGGATCATTACATTATCTATTATATTTGTATTTTTTCATTTTAATTAAACCATTTTCCACAAGTATTGGAACTTTAAAAAGGGTCCAGTGTGCTAACTCATAAAAAAAATAAAGACGACTCAATGATTAACTGAGTGCCACATTTCAAGTTATCTTTCTAAGGTCACTGATAGCCACTTATGAAGCTGATACATATACGGAGAGAGGGAAAATATTCAGTACTAACAGCTTTTTCATTCCTTTCACCTCAGTGTACCTGGCAAAGAAACTGTTCAATATTTCAAGGTTGGCTGACTCTTTGGAAATGCAATAATTATCTCCCTGGGTGGACACTAGGAAGCAGTCCATCTAAAAGGTTTTTATGAAATGAAAAGGCAGTCCGGACATCCTACTTGACCATGGCTGAAGCTCCAAACAATACCCCAACAGACAACACAATATTAGGTATTGATGGTTGTACCCTCGTGACAGGCCTCGTGGTTTATTATCGCGATGCATAATGGGATAAATATAATCGTCTCAAACCTTACTGAATACGCCTCTTTTAACGTTAAGTACTGTACTTGAGGTGAATAAAAATTTAACCGAATCACATTATACTCCTCTTGTGCTAACTTGCATTGTGCATTGGGAGAATGTATTTATCCATCTCGTATAAAGGCTGCGTGATGATATGCACTTCAAAAGGAATACCGATGTGTGGTAATATATGACACCTTCGTGGTCCTTGATGGAATAATATGCAGCATATTATGACAAATCAACAATGGCTTTCCATTCAAAATTCTAATCCAGGGTTGATCTAAAGAAATTAGACCTAATACACTCTACGAAAAGGCATTACACAAAAGCACTCATCTCATCAATACAACTGCCTTGACCATTGCCAGCACTCATCCCCACTTAATGACAGAAAAGTACTCGACAATAAAAGTTGTCAGAGCTCGACATTTATTGCCAACTAATTAACATTTTTTTAGTGACGAGGATCCTTGAACATAAGACCTCATACATTTGCTTCAGAAGGGTTTTTGCTATTGAAAATAATAATTCAGAAAATTGTAAACTCACCTCCTTATGTACACAATGTAAGGAGAATAATCGAGAGAGAAGACGTGAATATTAGAGCGAGTTTCTGTATGAAATATTTACAATGCCCTTTCAAAACGGCATTACACTTTCCTAAGCAGGGTTCATTTCATTCATAATTTGTTTTGCCTCCTTAATTAACTTTTGGAGCAAGACTGGGAAGAGAAAAAATATATTAAGTTGGAAATGATCTGCTATAGGGCATTTAGTTTGACAGGCTTTTACCACAAGGACATTTTTGGTAACACTATGTTCAATCTCTCTTACAAAGCATAAAGGAGAGGTCAGGCATTGTAATAAGTGGAAGGATTTATCATAGCAAGTCCACTCGTACATCAGAAAGGCAAAGTAATTGGTAAATGTGCTCAATATTGTCCTTGTCATGTACCTTAAGTAGAAGGAAATACTTAGAGCAATACCGCCATCTGCTGCCAGAACGGACCAACAACCGAGGCGGCCGGTGCAAAGCAGGAGACCAACAGTTCACGTAAACGCTGCTCACTCTGAACTGTCTGTAAACAGCAATTAGGAGTCCTTCAGCTTTCAAAATAGTCATTGAAAATATAAAAACTAAACTTTGCTGCTGCTGCTGCTGTAATTACTGTAAGATTGAGACCAACATTTCTTATGAAAACTATGTATTAAAAAAAACCCCACAGTTATTTCAATTATGTACTAAAAGAGATACAATAACATAAGAGCTGTGGCTTTTTTGATTACTGATTAATCAGCTAATTATTTGTTGAAGTTCAGAAAAGCAGCAAATTCTTACCAATTTCCTGTAATATTACACAAAGTCAACTTATATGTTGTTCTAACTAAAGGTTCACTGCATGTTGTCAGACTGAAAACATTCATATTCATTTTTATTTAGTGAACATATGCAGCCTCAGACCTCATACTATGACAAAGAACACCTTTGAAAGAAGAAAGACGGGCCTTTGATATTCAAAATATGTAGTCACATCAGAGACTTTCCAGGACTGGCAAAACCGTCTCTAAATCTCTCGGCCAATGTCGCCTCGTGACAGCTCGTGATTGACATCTCATTATGCCCGAGTCAGAGGCATCACACATTTACAATTAGCATGCTACATAATTTGAGTCACACCCTCAAAGCTGGATTGTGTTTTGTGTGACACAGGAGATGTCTGTGGGTCCCCACCTTGCCCACTGGGACAGACCTAACCTGGCACTTTGAAAATATTGGCTCTGTTTACCCAATAGATTTCATTAAATTAAGCAGGGGTTAGGCCTCTTCTTTCCCCTGATCAAAGCGGCTGCTAAGAGCCATGCCATTCTGCTTCCTCTGACTTAAACAAGCCGACCCCATCAAATAGGATTTTCATTGTCCTTTTTTTAATTTTTTTTTTTTTTTTACACTGGCTTTTTGTCGGTCAGGCTGGCATCCCCTCTGGCTGCTGTGATGCCTATTTGTCGTGGCCCAGCACCTTTAAGACTCCCACTGTCCCCCCTATTATCACAATGAAGCTGTCAACCAAGCCAACAAAGCTACGTCTCATATATACACCTTTGGGATGCCCGTTTGATAAGTTGTCTTCCTGGATGAAATGGCTGGGTTACTGAGGTCGACTCGGGCCCTGTCTGGAAAGGAGCAGGAATGAGGTCTCAAGCTGGCACACCGGTGGTAGGAATACTTCAAACCACGGGTGAATGAGAGGATGAGAGAGCAGGTTAAGGGGGGAGACACCCGTGGGAGGCCAGTAGGGG
>OOFC01030932.1:15253-89710 GCA_900323345.1 Pseudochromis fuscus | reverse complement strand
AGGGGAGGGTGGGGGGAGGGCAAGGGTACGCTGCCGAGGGGCGGATGTTATGTCCATACATTATCCCCTGACACACAGCAAGACGGGAGGGCATGATAGAGACAAACCACGCCGCCTGACGACAGTCTTTAGCACAAGCCAAGAACAATATTCTTCTAATAATTCTCTGATTTCTTCTTCAGATTTCAACTTTTATTTGAACAATACAGTAAGTTATAAGTTTCATTTTAGTTCATGCACTTATGTCTGTGCCTGATTTGTAATTTCCAGATGAACTGCCAAACTTTAAGAGATTGCACCTTAATCATTATCTCTGTATTGCCACATAATAACCTAACATGCACACGCAAACAGGAAGATCTGCTAAAAATAAGATGTGCTCTCCTTCTGACTGTCTTTATTCAGCGTCTTTGTGAAGAGCTTGCAGGTAGACACTTTGTCAGACACCTGAGATCACTATGTTTGTCTTTAAGATTTCAATGTCACCTTGCACCAGCTGGCAGGAAGGAGCTGTTATTGAATCCAATGCTACACTATTCACCACAATCTAAAAAGTAATGGTACTTATGACTGCAGAGTTCCACTTTGTGATTGTTTTAGATACTTGAAGATAATCAGTAAATCAGACAGAAAAATTATTTTATTGTTAATAAAAGAAAACCAGTAGGGTTTCTCTCACAGTGTTTAAGTGGCTGCTCTTGAAGACATGTCAATAGTTTCCTACTGTATTCCATCATATTATAAAAACCTCTACATTCAGAAGCTTAATTGTGGCCAAATAATAAATAAACATCAACACAATACAAATCTTTTTGAGTTTTCGCCTACACACGTCCTTGCAGCTGCTGTTGACTTTTCAACTTCAAAACTTTCTGAACAAATTGTTATTTTTGGGATTCAACTGCTGGAAATCTGAAGCTATTTATCATTTTAGGAGAGAAAACTGTTGTCTTAAGTCATGAACCTTTTAGACCTGACTGAACTAACAAAAATGTGATCAAACAAATCCTACTGAGCTGTTACAATACACGAGCATCATTACTAACTTCAAGAATCCAACATTATTCGTATGCTATTGTTCTGCTGATCCTGTGGTTGCTGAGATACACAACAGGCAGGTATCAAGCATGAGCATCACTCAAACTGCACTAAATCTCCTAAATCCATTACAACCAATAATACATGTTAAAACAGATCTAAGATTAGCAGTAAGATCATCAACACAAGTGATGAAATGTCAAGTGCAAAGTGACTCCTGCAACACTCTTAGTAGTGTTAGTGCTGTGAAAGGTGGACAGTGGACAAACTGTCCCTACAAAATATAAATATATGTAGTATATAAATATCCAGAACTTCTTTTTTGACAAAAGTCAACAATTAGTAATCAAGAGTCCCTGATGATTAAACAGGGAAAACTCCTCCACAAGTAAATCACTTAAAGTAGCAATAAAACCAGTGATCAGCAATGTTATTGATGATTTATTGATTACTGTCTGTGCTGATACCTATGAACAAAGTTTCTTAACTTGAATTCTGGCTCTTCATTACTAACACATGAAATTGGGTAGCTAACTTTGGAAGTCAGTTTTGCTTTTCACATTATACAGTAAATTGTATAATATAAAAAGGTCCCACCAAAATAAATAAAGGTTGCATATCTGAAGCTATATCTTTGGAGTACCCTGGCGCTACAGATTTAATCATTCAGATGTCGTGTAGTGGTAATTTTCTATTAAATGCCGACGTCTCTGTGACATATTGGCAATTAGCAAACGCTCTCCCTGTGACATCTTGGGCCAACGTCTGTGCTATGTCTCTAAAGAATGTGTCTTTTAGTGTTTTTGCCATCTTCATTTCTTTTCTTGATCAAAGCAAAAAGGGATTGTTTACTCTCAAAAAATAAAAAAAACTTTGCTATGTCTCTAATATCTGCAGAGGTAGACTGAGGACAGGGTGTTAGATTCTGCACTGCAACTTCACTGCAACCTTTTGGTCTCTGCAGTGACTCTACTGCTGATATCTGCAGTTACAAACATACACTGGGCTAAGGTCATGGTGAGGTAATTGATCTAAATGTGAACGACAGACTCAAAAGGAAGCCCAAAGCTTAAAATAATCTGTTAAAAGATCTCACAATATGACCAGTGAATACATACAACAGGTAAAAATGACCTCATACAGTTGAATGAATTGTAGCAGGTTAGAAGTACAGAGGTGTAAGTAAGATGCTCAGACAACATCAGTTCTCCAATCTTTAGCTGCATTGCAGGTTAGCAGAAGCTGCTGTTCAAAATAATCTGGCAAAGAGCATCAGGTAGCTCATGATGAATTTCAAAAAGAGACAGTTTGCTTCTGGAGGCCAGTTATTGGCAACTTTCCTGTAGTTCACTTTGCCAAAAACAGTGCAGCCCGAGCTTAAGATAAAATTGGAGGCAGTGCAGCCAATAGTGGTGTCACCTCTGGACACTACGGACCACTGTGACAGTCGAGGACTGAGATGCTCCCTCGCTCAGCTCGCACAACCTCTCAGACTGACAGCCACACCCGTTTGCCCTTCGCTGGCAAAGAGCTCTTTCAAGCAATAGCCCTGCATGAAGAGATCCCAGTGTAGTTTGCCCGGGGCGGCGAATCCTGCTCAACAGACTTGGATTCCACTTCTTCACCCAGAGCGCACAAGCCAAGGCATTCAAAGCATAGATTACTGTGGTCAAAGCCAGGAATGAGGTCAGCACAGCGGGAGTCCTTCTAGATGCACTTGAGCCTCCAGTGAAGCTTGTCTATGGCTATTTCAAAATCTGGTTAAGTAGATTGGAAAAATAAACAATGAGCAGCAGTAACTCCCACAGCAGCGACTGTCTCTGTGCAGGAGCTGCGAAACTCTCTGGCATGTGTGCAAATTTGTGAAAATGATGCCGCACAGCGAGGGCAGAAAGCCTCCAGAGGGGAACGCACACAGTTTGCCCATTAGTCTATTCTAGAAATTCCCAGAAAGAGTCGGCGGGAGTAAAGTGAGAAAGATTTACTGAGGTGTAGCTGGAGAGGTATAACTGCTCAGGACATGACGGGAAATAAAGCCACATAATGTCACAACTTACCTGTTAAAATATAACACTGCTGTACAAATCATCAAGTCATATATTTGCCTCCAGGCATTAGAAATAAAATACTGCAAAGATAGTGGCTCTGGTAAAGGACCAAGGATTAGGTTCATTTTACTTTGTACTATATTTTATAAGAATCGTACTAAAATATTTTAATAATAAAACAGACAAGTGTCCAACTGATTTTACAGTGCTTTCTATTTACAGATATTAATAATCACCAAATGTATTATGTATAACACAAGAACTCACCAGAGTGTTTGCTGCTATGTACCCATGTGCTGACTTGTCTGCAATGAAAAGAAAAACATTGTTATAGAAGCAGCAAATATCTGAAATTATAAATGAGAATGGATGGTAAGATTTTATTTATTATATTAGTACTCCGGTGAGTTTACCTCCCGAGGTGAAGCTCATGTATTTCTGATTGTTGACGGTCTCTTTGGAGTCGTAGAACTTTAAGACGTCCAACACAGCCTGTGGGTTCTTCTTCTGCTCCAGCTTGGTGATGTTGGAGGTCTGTAGGAGCCGCGCCCACTGCTCTGGGATACCCTGCAGGTTAAACAGGTTCAAAGTGAAGAGGAGAAATGTAATTTTTGTTCCAGAAAACGTGTGGGGTTGTTATTTCACCTCCTATGTCGATGTAGCATTAAGATATTTGGGTAGACGAGTGATCACAACAGCTTAACGCTCAAGTTAAGACACTTGAACACTGCTTGTGATCGACTTCTTGTGATCGAGATAAACAAAACTTATTCAGATACTGATCTTGTCAACTGACTCTCAGAAAATAAGTGTATTTCCCAGTCTAATCCTTTCAGAGATTTCAGACCATGCTTTGCATATTTTAATGACCTTAAATAGCCGTTCAGGTTTTATGGGGTCTGCATGTCCTTCAACAACAGTCTTCTTTCAAGCCATCTTTGTAAACTTGTGCACATTTTTACACTTAAAGGAAAAACTGTGCTGTTGGAAAAAATAGACGACTGTTCTGCAGCAGGACCGGGGGCATTAGAGGCTCAGAAAAAGCTGATAGTTAGAAGGGGATCAAAGGACAAATCAACAGTAATACGCTCTATTCTCCCAGAAAACCATGAAACAAGCGAAAGCAAAGTTCTTGGTTTGAAACAGTTTTAATGGAGCCCTATGTGCCACAAGGCCACGGCTTTAAAAATGAACAAGGAACTCTTTGTTACTGATATCATGGACAGGACATAGCGCTGTGCATTTGGAAGTCAAATAGACCAGAGTGAATATTCACTAGTGTAAAGGTGGTTTTAAAGCAGAGTGAAGAGACGACTCAGATCCTCAGACGTGTGTGTTATAGATTAGTTTTATACAGTGAGGTTTTCCTTGTTATTATGATCAGATTCATAATATTTATGAAGATCACCTCAAAGATAATCATTTACCGGTGCTTCCAGAAAATATTGTGCTGTGTAAACTCATAGGTGTACAATAAAATATAAGAAAGAGCAGAAAGAAGAAACAAGTGTCTGTTTTCCCAGACAGTTGGATCTGGACCTGTCTGGACCCCCAACCCACTCATGATTTCCACCTATGTTCCAATGAGACAATATAATAACCAATCACCACTGTGTATGTCCTCAACAATTCCCAGAGAGCTGATTAAACATCTCTGTCAAATCAAAACCTTTACATTTAACTTCACAAGTTACATAAACTGATTTTGAGACTATTGCACTGAACAGATACAGTGTTGGGATTGCTGTATTTTTTCTAGAATTAATAAAGCATAAAATCCAGGAGTAACTCTTTTGTATGAGCATCCAACAAAAATTGGATCAAATCAAGTGTAAAGAATATTAAACAGTAGCTAAAATGTAATTTACCAAGAAACGCCAAAGGAATCCAGTTCAGGTTTCTCCTGATTGACGAAATTCAGCGATTGTCATTCAAGTCACTTTATTACCAACCCCATGTGGAGGAAAATAAATTATTAGTTGACTCTGTTGCCTGAGGGAATTGTGATTTTTGAAATGCGTGCCTGGGTTTTTGCTTTCAGACGGGAGGTAAATTTTCGAAGCACATCAGGCTCTATTTATACGCCTGATCGTCAGGTGCAACAGATACTCACTGTGAATTCTCCTGTTACAGCATCAAAGCCAACATGAATGGTGTGTTCGAAGTCTGAGGGTAGGGATATCTCAGGACGTTCCTTCTCCTTCTTCTTGTTTGCTACAGGAGATGAATAAAAAGCTGATTACAGGCTGATTTCTAATATGTCTCTACACTAGAAACTGGTAAACTATGTCAGTCAATGTGAAGGTGACTGGTGGAGGAGGACACTCACTCTTGTCTCCCCCGGGGAAGATGGAGCGCAGGCGGACTTTCTTGTTTTTCTCTTCAGGAGCCATTGGAAGTGGTTTAGATGCGTGATTCACTGATGAAGAGTCTCGGGAACTACTGTTCATTCTCAAGGGGGGGGCTGGTGGTTTCTCTTCAATATCAACACTATCAGACATCTTTAGCGGCACTCACAATGTCCTGGAGAAGAGAGAAAGAGACAGATGTAGGAGTTCAGCATCTATTTATACATCAGTAAAGGAGTAAGTGACAAAGGTCGCAAAATCCCTCTGGATGCACACATCTTAACGTCGTCACATTTTGACTTGCAGCTCTTGTAAGTGCATGAAACACAATAATATCAGGAGACTAAACTGAGATACAAGTGGGTTTCTGTTGATTTATATGTTTTTTTTTCCCAATATGAAGATCAGCTGCAGGCAGCGGAGCTTGACCTTGTTGAGAGTGTGTTTGGGAGGCTGTTCGACAATACAAAACATACATTAAAGACTTAAATAATCAATAAAATGTCTGAAAATTGTGTGAAATGGGTCGACACATTTTCCTACAGCCTGAGGTGATGTCAGGAGAACAATTGAAACCCTGACACTGGGAGATCTGCAATGATACAATAAAGAGAAAAGCAGAAAAAAAATAAAAAAGGTAGAAGCTGTGAATTATGATGCTTGAATCTTTGTTTCCACAACTTTTCGAGGACAAGTAGTTACAGTTTCATAGCTCTGTGTTTTCAGAGCTCTGGTCTATTATAGCTTGAGGAATCTCTTCTCATAAAATTGAGTATATCGGCAACTTCTCTACTAACACATCCGATACGTTTCACAGCAGATTAGGATTTAAAAGAAGACTCGACGAACATGAATGTATGAGTTGTGTTTCCCCTTTGCTATCCGAGTGGAAGATATTTGGAGCCGAGGTGGAGTGTGGGTCTTTTCAGCTGTGAAAAAGTTACCCAGGAATTGACTCTAAGAGAATCTGGCAAGAGTAAACGTTTCCATCACTCATCCTCTCATCCTCCATCTCCCCATCCCACTAACATCTTAGACTCCTTCACTGCCTCACCCCGAGGCCAAGCCCATCATGTGATGTGCTGCACAGCCATCCCAGAAAGCGGGCCATCCCGGCCACCCCCCTTTAGTAGAGACCTACATTAGCAAACAAAGACACGCTCCTCGGCTCTTACACAGTGTGCACTGCCTCAGACAAATTACACATATGCCTTCACAGTGGCCTTTTACAATTTTATGTAACCATCTCTTGCACAAGATAAAATCTGTTGGGTGAGACTGTAGTCTGTGTCAACTTTCCAAAGAAACTGGTTTTAAATAAAATAATTAGATTAGCGGAACGATGTAACATGATAAGAATCCATGATTTAATCAAATATGTTGTAACGTATTACACAAGACCTTTGTGCATCCCCCACTGCTGTCTCCTATTTAGACAAGATACATGAGTTCTTGTGAAACTAATTTACCAGTAATGTGTCATTTCCTTATAAACCTGTCTGGGCAGGACAAAGGAAGCAATAATCAAGGACCTCTCAGACCATACTCATGTTTTTATAGCTGTGAAACAACTCACCAGAAAACAAGATAATTATTAACTTCTTTACAAGCTACTCAGCAAATGTAGGTTTATGTACAGATGATTAAGGCTGTGTTTTTCAGTCTCATCTTCAAAGGAGTGATACAGCGTCTCATCTAATCCAACACTTCTTCTTCTCTTGGATAGTATTACCAATATTAATTAATGGGTACATTTTATTCATTTACACACGACTATAAAAATGTGGCACATTTTAATATGTTTTTAAAAAAGATCAAACACTGATCCAAGAGGCTATCAGCATACTTCTGATATTTCCTAATAAATTACAGTGTTTTTCTTACTGCTAATCATGTGATAAGAACTGCACTGTGGTCCTTTCAATTGGATAAACTCCTCAATGATGACTGCAAGAAATGATTTAGTGGATATCAGCCGATACACTGCTGGCTTGCTGTAGATGGATTTTCTTATCTGTGGTGCAACAAGAGGTGGAGCGGCGTCAACAGTGAAGTGTGGAGCATGGTAAAAATGAAGATAAAAAAAACATCCCAGTTTTTTAAAAATAGAGATTACATCAGTTGTATCCATGAAAAAAATAAAATATACTGAATTAAACTTTCCCAAGACAGATTCACTCCTGACAGCTTGGTTAACTAAAGTTACATTTTCATCTTGCTTAGCTGGAGGGCACCTTCTACTTTTTTGGAATAACCAGCCAGCTACAGAGAAACACTGATTTTATAACAGCCGTACATTTTTTATGCTCACTTTAATGATGCATTTTTAGGATCTCATGAGATAAACTGGCGGTGGGGGAATTCTGCGCCGGCAGTTTCTACTACGCTGGGCGAGTTCCAGGTGAGAGTCCAGACAACGGCAGAAAACAGGTTCGCTTAGGTTGGAGCTTAGGCGTGTCACTGACAACAAAACCCAGCAAAACTCTGCTGTTTACTGAGGACTGTCACTATGTTGACATACGGAGACAACAGGGAGTAGTGGACAACATGGAGGAAGAAGACACGGTGGAGGCTTCACACGCCACCTGACACGATGAGCCTGAATTTAGTTAAAGGATCACAGGGATTATTTAGCTATATGTCTTAATATTGCACCAGTGGGCCTGAGTGAGTAAATGCTGTTTAACTGAGCATTTAAGAAATATTTCAGCTTTCAGCACAATTACTTCAAAGGCTTTTTTTTTTTAAGGTTTAAGGAGCCAGACTGCCTGAACCTTTATTAGCTTCTCCATTACAGTGCATCAACGCAACATTAATTCTCCCCGAATATAATGTATCCGTTATTTATCAAGTGAATAAAAGACAACTAGTGTAACAGTGATTCAACTTGATAGTATTAAGTAGCATTAACACCTTACACACTGTGCCGCATAATCCCTTACACCTTGTCCTGCGTTCATTACAAAGACACACACAAGCGGTCCTGTCCTGCTAATGCAGCTGTGACTGATGCCACTGGTAATCCATTAACATAATCTTGTGAACAGTCTTGCTAGCTACAGTGTATCATACAGCTTTTACCAAGTGGATTCACTAACATGTGAACAAGGGCTCTAATCTATCAGGTCACTATCAGCACAAAAAAATCAATGGCAACAAAATTAAATAGTAATGAAGCATCAGGAAGTTCAGAACCTTCACGACATAAAATGTACGTTTTGTTGAGGTTTTTTTGGATGAGTCATACTGTAGTACTGTGCTTCATCGATACTCATGTCCTCCCTGGGAGCATGTACCACAGAACACACTTACATAAAACTGTGAGGTGAGCAACGTGCGCATGCTCATAAATATGATAATTTCAGTGAAATTGGAGAGCAGTGTGGCTGAATGATCGCTGAAGAGCTCTCCAGCATCTGAATGTAGACATCTCTATATCAGGCAGCGGTGAGAATCTGTGTCACCTGCTGAAAAACACAGCGGGAAACCACAAATTAATACAAATCTCTAACTGTGGGGCTCGATGCTGTGCGGCTGATCACCTGCCCGCTGGCTGCTGCAGCGGCTCTGCTCAGTGGTCACACGGCTAAAGATGGCAGATTCACGAAGGCCCAGACGTTACTGATTCTTCGCTCGCATAAAACACTGACCTATTTACTGTGTAGACTGACAGGCAGGCAAGCAGTCAGTGAGAGCACTGTCCCTGAAACAAGCAACTACTATATCTGAAACACACAGGCCAGTCTCTCAGCTTTATAAATCAACTGTACCTCTGCCTTTGGACACTGAGGATTTTCTGATGATGCTAAACTACTCCCGTAGACAAGAGGGGAAACTATTTCTGTTGTTCATGAGTCAAAAATGTAAAAACAGCAAAACTGCAGCTGTAACATTGATCCACAATATATTTGTCAGAAATTACACCCCCAGCTTTTTCTGTCTGGCTTGTTTTGGTACAATATGACATTCTGACAGTGATATATGAATGTACACGTGTCTAAAACCAAAAAAAACAAAACCACCACAGACACACCAGCTCCACTCAGATATTACTGGAGATGTTTTCACATTTCTCTTCCATAAAATATTAATCTATCCACGAAGAGCAGGCATTTTCTCTGCTCTTTCAAACATTAATGCTGAATTTGAATGGCTAACACAGGAAGAGGCTCTAATCTTGAGCCCATGGCAGCCCAGTAATGGCCCCGCAGTGGGGGGAGGGCTCCATAAGCTCGGCTCTCCATGCCCCTGATTAGGACACGCTCCTTGTTTGACTTGGCTTTGGCTGTGCTTCTTTGAAGGATGCTGATTACTTGGATGGGATGGACAGTTAGAGGACATTTAAAGGATAAGAAAGGAGGAGGGATACTCCGGCATCGCAGTTCAGCATTGTTATCTCCTTCATCTCAGTGATGTCTGCACAATATTTTTACTGACCCATGTCGAGTGTTTGAAACACACAGAGTCCAGGTCACTGGACACCCTTCATATAACAGAGGACACAGACACACACACACACACACATTACTACAAAGAAAAACCTGAAAACCAACAGAACACAGACACCTCAGTCAGACATTAAAAGAGCGACACACAGATGTCAACACGTTGCTGCACAAACGATCCTCTCCCACATGGTTGGCCTCTCAAGGTCGGAGTGAAACGCAGAGAGTCACAGTGCAGATGCCATGCAGTGACACCCCCTTCAATTTCAAATAGGGGCGGGGGAGGAGGAAGAGGGGAGATGTCTGCTGTTAATTCTGTCAAAGAGGACTCCCCTCTTTAAAGGGAAATGAGAAGAAGATCAGAAAAATGCCACAGTACGTTCAAGGGAATTATATCATTTTGCTTTATTATTGATTTTATAGCTTACATAAAAATTGAGCGCTGGTCTTTTTCACTTAGGAACATAAGACTATATAACCAGGCATCGACACCCGAGGGTTATTATGTTTATAATACACACACTCTAAAAAGTTCTGGATCATTTTAACCCAGAACTGGGTCAATATCAGACTAAATGCATGTTGGGTTCATTTAAACCAACATGGGTTGTTTTGACCTATTTTGTTGTTTTTATCCAGTATTTTGTTATTTGTTTCTCAGTATTTTGTAGGTTTCACTCAGTATTTTATTGTTTTTATCTAGTATTTTGTTGTTTGTATCCAGTATTTTGTTGTTTTCACTCAGTATTTGTTTATTTTTGCCCAGTATTTTATCCAACAAACAACAACTCGTCTTACTGGGTTAAATTAACCCAGCATGTATTTAGTCAAACATTTACCCAATTCTGCATTAAAACAACTCAGCATTTTTTTTGGTGTGTAATTTATAGAAACTATCAACAAATATCAACAAATTTCTTTACAGACATGGTACTAAATAAATAAAAAAATAAAAAAAAAACATTATCCAAGATTTAAACAGTAAACAATATTATCAATGTCTGACATCTGGGGAAAGAGCCTTATTTGTATTGTGGGAGAAAAGTCAGATCCCACGTCAGGTTGGTAAATATGAAGCTGTTGTCGACTGATAGCTTAGCACAAAACAGTGGGATCAAAGGGAAACCGTTAGCCTGCCTCGGTCCAATGCATATCAGCACAATATGCATGTCAGCTCTAATGCTCATAAATGATGTTATATTGTGTTATACTGCATTTATTTATTCTAAAATTCACTGTCTGTGCACTAATAAAGTTAGTAATAGAATATAAAATGTGATTCTGCGCAGCCAACACTCAAAACAAGCCAAAACATCCACAACCCAGCCGGCCACTGTTGCATAAAACTGATGACAGTGACTTGATTGCTGTGCTATAAAAATTGCTGTCATATCAGATTATGTGGAATCAGGCTCCACCTTCTTGGTTTGGTGCCCCTCCTGCAAAACTCTGGCTGCTCTGCTTTGCATACAGCTGCCAACGTTTGGTTCATGAAAGGGACAAGACACAGTCACCTCATCTGTGAGATTGTAACAAGTGACAGGTGAGACAGGGGTGTTAAAATATGGTCTTATCTCAGGCGTAAATCTGGCTGAGTTCACTGTGAGTACAGAAACAAACCCGTCTAAATACACTGAATGTACACGCAGTAACACATTAATAACACTTGAACAATAATATTAACTCATGCTCAACAAATACTCACAAATACTCTATTCAGTCATCACCCTTCATAAAGTGTGAGATCCTTTTTTTGTTTGTGTATCGCTTCACAACAGAAATATCACACAGACGTTAAAAAAAAGTTGTTATTGCTTCTATTTTTAGGGGCTAAACCGCGCCTTGGGGGGACGCTATGAACATCTTTTAATCGCGTTGGTATAAAAGGCTTATACCCGTTCATAATATGCCAACTAGAGCATGATTACACAATATCAAAGGCGAACCTAAATGAAAGCAACAGCTGCTCTTCCTCTTTTAACGTCCATTCACAATGAATCATTAGATCCCAACAAGATCTGAAAAACTGCTGAATCATTTTCACCATTTTTTCATTTTGGGAAGACAACAAACACTTTATTTTTTCATCCCACTGTTGTGATACTTTATTATTCGATTTTACACACAGCATGGAGCTCGCACATCTCTAATCACCAACCAGTGATCTGTTAGCCAGACGTCTGTGTCTGATCTAGATTCACTCGATCGGGGCAGTTTTTCCAGATTGTCTCTGTGCATCTTACACATATTCATAACTTTTTTTCACCTGTTCTACTTTCTACAGATGACAAACAAATACACCGCAATAAAACTAGGTTACCCAGCATCTACAACAGTTTCTCTTAATAAATAAAACAACTTCTACACTCAGAGGGAGTTTAAATCAGCATATTGTTTTTCCAGTAATACACACTGAAATTATATTATTCTCATTCATTTAATCCAAATTACATTACTTAAACATGCCTTTTGTTTGCTGTTAAAATCCTGCACTGATTTACACAACACTAATGAGATTGAGAAAGCATAATGATAAAAACCTGCCTTATTTCCCCTTCAGCAGCTAATTACTCTCTTACATTCAATGGATTTCAGTGGTCTTAGTGCAGAGTATCCCCCTGGTTGACTTGCTTTCTATTAAATATCCCTCCTACCTCGCAGGCTGAGGTATTACTTCTGCATATTCAAAACAGAGCAGAAAAAACAGGTTAGTCCACACTCAAGACCCATTTAATCCCCACAGCTTTACACTCCAGCACGACTCTCATTTTACCAAGCATCATCCTTCCCCAAACTCCCCTGCTGGGGAGGCTTGAGCGCTCACTCTGTCATTTAATATTTAGTTCTGGTGAACCTGCTGCAGTGCTGCTCTCTCTCATGTGTATGTACAGACACACACACACACACACACACATATTTTTCAAAACTAATGTTGACTAGTCGACTTCTGTATCAACATTTCAAAATATTAGCTTTGATTGGTGTTTTCTGAGGTGATTTAAAAGGCTGAGTGCATTTTTTTGGATAATTAAATGTCAGCAGCAAAAGTAAACAACATTAAATTAAAGGTATTAAGTCAAACTGTTGAACAGTCAGCGCTGACAAAACTAACAAGTCTTTTTTTAGTTGGTGGAGTTTGTTCTGTCAAGTGGTAAATTTGTAACAGAACGGACAATCAGTCGTATAAATGTGCAAAAAAACCCCCAAAAAAACAGCAGCTCTTTCTTGTCAAGTGGTCAAAAGGTATCAATAAAATGTGATAAAATTAGATACCTTATTTTTCAGCTTTATTACATGACTGGCTGTCTGTGTGGAGAGATGTTTCCCTCCTGACAGAAGGACCTGGTTTTATTCAAAGCACATTTCTACAGCCGTCTGTTTGTTGATACGGACATTTCCTGCCTGACAGAGCCCATTTATCAGTATTATACTCTCCCTCACAGAATGAGCGTCCTCATTTCTGAAAACATTTCTTCTCCATCCTGAAATATTAATAAAGTCTCTCTCTTCTCAAAAGTGTGTTTTGGTCAGTTGTACTTCTGTTTTTTTTCACCCTCGCCAAGTTTTAATAAAAGTCTGTTTCCAAATTCATGTGCTGTAAACGGACATTTTTTCTTTGCTCGCCAACAATCTGAGGTGAAGGTCTTCGTGTGGGAGCAGGATTGTGATATCAATACTAGTTTAGAAGAAAATCCTGATCTAACACACAACGTACAGTGAGAAAAAGTGATGTAGAAGACTATTTGCATATTTTTGGATTGTATTACTAAAAATTCAGAATTCATGTTCTATGATTGTGGCACAAAATGGATGCAGGACTTCATGATAGTTGGTATGGTCCAGTGGTTTATTTGATAGCTGGTGGTGGAGACTTACAAGAAACAGAAGGAGAATAAAACCAAAGTTGTTGCAGTTATAATTTATGTGTCTTGGACCGCGAGGCTACAGGGATGCCCCAAAACCTTAAATACTTCATACAGTTTTGACATAGTTGTGCCCCATGCTGGCGACTGCAATGCATAAATATATGAATGAAATGAATACACTGCAACTAAGAGCCATAAAATATATCAGCTTTCAAGATGACAAGCAAAAGACACCGATGTCTCCCTGTGGGTGATGCAGCTGTCCTTCAGACTAACAGGTCCTCAGTCGACTCTGATCTCAACACTTCATCACTACAATGATCATTTCGTACAGTGAATTTGAAAAATCAGAGCAGCAATCACAGACTCGCTACGTTTGTTTTTTTATTATTAAAAATGAACAGGCTACTTTCTTGTTTAATGAGTCTCACTCCTGAACCAAACTACATTTTGGCTCCTTTCTTCTGCTTTTTCCTGCTTTCTTCAGCATCAATGTACCACAGTGTTTTTTGGCTCGTACTATGGCATTGGTGGGCATGTTTTTTGAGTACCAGCTGGAGGCAGACAGGGGAGTGGATTCCCTCCTGCCAAGCCAGCTGGTGCACCTGCTCCGAGTCAAGCTGAAAGGGTTAAAATGTAGCCCTGGTAAAGGATCATGAGAAGAGTGAAAACAGCTTGTAGATATGTCCATGCTGTCACTGTCTACAGTATTTTTTTTCCAGAAGTATACTGGGTCACTAAATATTTGTAGTTTTCAGATCATGGGAGGTGTAAAATCCTCCATGTTTGGGAAAAAAACTCCACTGTGTCTCTGCGGCATGTTGGACACTTATCCTGTACTCAATACATCCTTACTGCTCTCACGCTGCACCCAGCTGTGCTTTTACTTTGATAACCTCTCTCCTACTAAAACACATATAGCTGCATTACAGCTTTGCATAAACAAACACGAGCCTGTGAGTAACATTTGTGTCTGTCAGGCAGTGTGTTGCCACACACAGTGGTTTCACCTCCATGCAGCTGAGAAATGAAACTGAACTGCTGTCACTTTATTTCGATTCAAAGCAACAGTGTGTCAGCACCAGTCATGTTAGTTCAATAGTATAATTTATATGTGACAGATGAGTAATTCCCTTCTACCTGAGGTAAAGAGCTTCGATCATGTGGACTGAGAAATGAACATTTTTGGTAAACACAGTCTTTAATTCATAACCCCTTTATATCAATATATCTGAACCAAACATCAGGTGTTTTGACTTTGAACTCAGATCTCTCAGTTGAATATCATACTGTGAAGTAAGGCGCATACAAAACAGAAGTGAAATCCACCACACGAGCCTGAAAACAGACTCTTTTCGGACAACATCTCAAATCTTTAACATTTTACATTCTTTAGCCTGTTCATCTTCAAACGAATTCACGCTACCTTTTGTAACTCCCTACAAACTCTAGTGAAACTTCTTAATCTCCTAACCCCCATCTGAACCCTCTTCCCCCTCTGCAACACTTCACCCTTTCTTTCTAGATCATCTATCCATCTGGAGTATCCATCTCACTGCAAAAGGCTGAAACAACTTTTACTTTCGGAAACCTTGAATCCTCTTTTTCTCCAACGACTGTGAAGTCATATTTGCAATTTTCTGTTTTCAGTTTACCTCATGAGGACGATCTATATTTGTAGTGTACACAGATACACAGACACGCATGCAAGCAACCCCTATTCTAAGTAGCAACAGACATCAAGTAGGGAGATTACAGAGGGAGCTGTGTCAATGTGTCAGTGTGTGAGTGTTTCCTCTGTCTCTCTCCATCCATCTCTCTCACTTACTCCCCCCTCCCCGGTCTGAGACAAAATGGCCAGATGGCTTCCAATCCTACATGCTAATCCACAACACACAGACTGTAGCTCTGACACACCTACCACAAGACTACTGCTCCGCTCTGGACGTCTATGCCCTTAAACACACACGCACATAGATACACACACACGCCCACATGAGGCCACTACACATAAACTGTCAACATGAGTCCTCAACGATAACTCCGCTCAACAATGGCAGCATAACTCACCCCAGACTAAGTCCTCAACAGATGGAGGTCTAGTTGAATGTGTTGTGTGTGCGTCCTCCTATCATATTTCAGTCAGCCCAGTTAACAGGCTACAGGCCAGGATGAGGTTCTGTATCTACTGCTTTTGTTAGCTGAGGTGAGGTAAGAGAAGCTGTGTGTGTTGGGTTACACCGACCAGTGGAAAACATGGGGAAGCCCAGAACAGCACGCTAACACACATGGAGACAAGCAGGCGTACTGGTGGACTGAAAAAAGAAATGTTTCGCATTCACCTGTCATCTATGAACGCATTCGATAAAAATGCAACACAATTTATGTTCACATGTGGTCGCACAGTAGATACTAACTGCTTTATTTTGGTCACACGGGCCTGGGCAGGAGATCATATTAAAAATATCAATAAAACAGCAAGAAAATTAAACATAAATAACTAATAGTGCATTCAGTACCTAAGAGATACGAATCTCTTGGTATGCTCCTCAATAATACCCTTTTTTTTTTTTATTGTTGCACAAGATACCTGCCTGGCAAATGAAGCCAGGATAAAGTCATTTATTATTTAAGCAAAATGTCATATTCCTTGTGCGAAGCAGGAAAAAGCTATACCCTCATTTATTACACTGCATCCAAACAACATAGGAAAAATAAAGTAGATTACAATTTAAAACATGGATTATCTCTATTTACGATCCACTAAATTGTTTTCTGTCCATGTTTCCTTTGGGTGTGTGGCGAAATTATATGAGTACTAAAAATAAATAAATAATGGTAGTTTTGTTATTCTAGTGAATCACAAGTTGTGGAAACATTTGTGCTCAAAGCCAAGTCACAATAAGCTGAAGTTTTGCCTGCACGGTTCGTGTTTACACCATAAACAATATGCTGCAGGATTTTACTTTCATTTTTAGTATTACAGCAGATCCACTGTGCATGTTAGATCAGTCAGATTATAACCCTGAGACTGGTTACACCCTACACCACTTCCACAGGTATTAATACTTTCTACTTTACACAGAGATAGAAAATGCATAGCTATTAATTGTCCACTTCTCTGTAACACCCTGTGTAGTTAACGGTGTGATGAATATGTTCTAATGCATGTGAAGCGTAGCGTCTAAGCCTACCAGAGCTATGGAGACCAATTATTCAGCGACAGTTTTACAGATGAGTTGAACAGCAGGATGTATAAACACCAAACACTTCTGCTCTAATGGTGTATCACAGCATCTCGGACTGATTCTGCCTTCTGACTGTGACACTGCATTAGATTAGTACTGTAGGTCCCCTCAGTGCTGGGTAATGTGCTGTACTGGAAGAAATTACTTTATGCATTTACAAATTTCCCAGTGAGGAAGAGATTAGTTTTAGCTACTTCAAATTTCCGTGTAAAAATGTAGCTGCAGACGTACTATAAACACTTGTACGAAAGGATTGGATGGATAGAGTAGGGGTAGATGGAGAGGCATACATCACATCTATATCAATATAACAGGCCAATGTTCACTGGGAGTAGCACCTCCACAAACCCATCCCCCAATTCCCCTCTACGATCATCTCACCCTCCCTCAATCACTGACATGACTCCCTAACATCCTTCGTTCACACCACAGCCAGACAACAGGTCTCCCATCAGGCCCTGCTTCTCACAGGATGACTGAGCTTTCTGGGAGAGGAATCTCTCATTCCCTCTGACACCACAACTGAAATAAGCAGGGGTGATGGGGAGACACACGTTCAGCTCATCCCATAGCCAAATCTTCCCCCTTCCTCTACCGCTAATGGCTGTGGAAGAATCCGAGGTAGAATAGCTCAGCTTTCACAGGACCGGCCCCCGCCCCCACTCCGATCCCCAATGAAGTCAGGTGACCAGATGTTGTATATTTCCCTGTCATTACAGCCGCCATGAAGCTGCTACACACATCCATGTTAAAGGCAGGACACGTCTCTGCCGTGTGTGTGAGAGACTGGAAGGGAAATAAAAGCCATTTCTTCACCACTGTAGCAAGGCCATATGTGAGGCGGTGCAGAGATAACAAAAGAGCATCCATCAGCATATTAAGCATCCATCACCCCCCCATCCACAGCACGTACAGCTCGGATCCATCCGTCAGCCTCGGGTTTACAGACCCAAAATAGCATTTGCTTCTTTTTTGTTCCAGTGTTGCAACTGCAGCTGCTGCATTTCTCCAGGACTGACACACACACAGACACACACACACATATATACACACACAAGGCCGTACAAATGCCACCATTGATTCTAACACCTCCCCATCAATAAAGATGCTATTTGTGAGACACAAGGGACTGTATACGGAGATGATGTGATGCAGAGGATGGTGTGTGATGATATAAAACACGTCCAGCCCATCTGATGCAGGCATCCATTTCCATCTCGCCCTCACGGACAGACTGCTGATGAAACAGCTGCCTCCTTAGCAGGGCAGAATGCAGAGTGGAGGAAGGAAAAAAGGCTACAAAGCACCCCTACATACACAGCCTCCCCCTCCTCCTCCTCCTCTCCTCCCTCCTCTGCCTCCCCCCTTCCACATCCCTTATTGCATACACAGAGAGAGGGAATTACCTGAAATATGTCTTCACATTCTCTTGCTCAGTGTTACGCCTTTGGGCCTGGAGTCGTGGTGGATTCATCGTCAGCCGTACAGTCCTAGTGACAGTTTAAAGGCAGGATTGCCATTCTCTTGTCAGACCAGTTCCTGACCCTAAAAGCAAGCTTGTTCGGCAGGCTGGATGCTTCACTGGCTGCTCACTGTTCCCTAGCCCATGATGTCATCCACCCTGCTTCCAGGATTGGCTGAGAGGCTGAATATTAATGCAGGCAGCAGGTCTAGGGGAGGAGGCAGCCAACGGGCAGACAGGGTTAGTTTTCTGTTTAACAGTCCAAAGCTGCTGTGTGAGACGGCTGGGAGGGAGGCAGCAGTATGTGCAGCTCAGGAGGTTTTCTTTTGAAGGCTTGTCAGTGGTCTCTGCTGCTAACCTGTGAAGACTACAGAGACTGCTTTTATTTGCAAAATGTGCACTGACAAAGCCTCAGATTTACTTTGGTATGCAGCTTTCTCTACATAGTTAATGTCAGTGTAAAGGCCAGAATAGAGAATACAGCACAGTTTAACTAAACAAACAGATTTTCAACAAAGGTAAAAGTACAAACATCACTGCATAATTACACATTTGCAAAAATGAAATGCATTCAGAATATTTCAGAGTTCCATGTTTATCTATTGTACATGGAAAGGTACTCTATTTTGTGTTATCATCATTATTATATCAATTATCATTATATTATTAAGTACAATAAAAAATGTAAACAACATTTATTGCTATACGTTTTCTGAAAGATGGCTGGTACTGTTATGATATCAGACTGACCTCAGTCCCTACATCTATGTCTCATGTGAATTGCATACAACACAAAGAGACAAGTCTACTTAAAAACAGGATTCAAATCTACTGGGGAAGAACATTTTGCTTCTATATTAATTTATACTGGTGCACGTCACTGAAATATTGATAGTAAATATGTTTTTTGCTACAAGGGAGTCTCTTAAAAATGTTGTCCTTCTCACCCTTAAAATGTAAAAAGCATAACAATGTGCTATTAATTTACAAGTGGTGTAAAAAGTATGAACTCTGCAGCTTCCATGGTGACAGTTTGCTTTTCTTTCACATTTCCAAATAAGGAAATGAAACATTATCCTGAATTTGAAGATTTACCTGCTAAACACCCACAGGTTTCCTTTCAGACATATAGAAGTGAGTGGGTTCATAAGCAGGCGGAGACGACAACCAAAATACTCACTGCATTTGCCCTAATTTGCCTATGATGTCATCTTTTTCCTCTATCTCACCTGTGATTGGCTGACTGGCACAGCATCTGCTCAGTCTCATGGCTAGTGCTTCTAGCCCAAGGTGGAGGCCTATCTGAGGCTCTGTGAATCATGGCTGGTTGTCCTGACAACCCCTGTAATGTCGATTCCTTGTTGGAGAGTAATATGGCTGTTCTGTGACAGTCACTCAAATGGAGAACCTGATGATTACGAAGAGACAACGTCCCTCATTGTCCTTTAATTCACATCAGAGGGGTGCTTTTAGGATTTTTAAAATAAACTACAATTATGTATTTTTTTTAAGTCTAGGAAAAAATGCTTTGAAATAATTGATTTAGATTAGAGTGTAGAATATAATAAATGTAAATGTAACAACTGCAGTTTTTTGGTCACTATCACATAAAACTCTGAACTCTTGGCTCTTGGGGAATGATCCAGTGCACATATTGTTGGACAGCATGTGTTTTTCTCCAGCTTTGTAGGCATGAAAGTGTGGAAACAGTAAGACCTGATTAAATGTTGCCAACACAGACAAGAAAGAAAAATGCAAATGTGAATTTGGCAAAGCGTTGCCACGAGAACATTTTAAAGCAGTGAAGAGATTTTGTTCTGCCTCCTGACAGCAGACGAGAAGGATCACTGAGCGCTTCCACAGAGGCAGAGACGAGCAATTTATACAGAAAAGTGTCAAAACGCTCCTGAATCAGAGATAACACAACTAAAATAACAAAGCCTTCAGAGCATGGGAAGAAATCAATTGGATAATATTGACTGGTTGGATGTTTGAAGACATCTGTATTGTATCTAACTTTCTTTTGTTGTAACATTTCTGCAGCCTCACCCGCCCTTTAGTTTAGAAACCGCTCATTCAGTCATTTTCTATGCTCCGTACATGTGACTGTAATTATGAAAAGTCAGCGACACGGTGGGACAACCCCAGGAGGCTTTTGACTGATAGAGAAGAAAAGCCCTGGACCAGTCAGCTGTCCATCACAGGTCCCACTTCAGAGTCACCATCAACCAAACTCACAAGTCTTTCAGCAGAAACAGGGACAGGCTGTGGCAACATGAACTGTGAGGTGACAGTGGTGACCACTGAGCCACCATTATGCCACATGAGGATGGATCAGTTCATGTTCTCAGATATCACAGGGTTTTTTTCCCTTCAAACAAAGCAGCCACAGCTCTGTGCTTTGGGTTATTTCTGTTTACACCAGTGAATGTCATAGTAACAAGACGTTTTCCTCCACAGGTATAAAGCAACATTAATTATTTTACAAGTCTGAACCCAGCACACTAAGAAATTGCACTTGCTTTCGTTTTTTGTCTTTTACTTTCATTTTGTAGAGTTAACAGGTGAGACGAACAATACCTTTTTACCAGGATTAACATGTTAAGTAGTCTCTGAGAAGAGCAGGCATTTTATACTCTAAAAGAAACAAACTGTGATGGCAACAATGATTAGAAAGGGCACAGGCTTTCTGCTAAAGCCAGCCTTTCACTGCACATGTGTGTTGTTGCTGGTGCCCTTTAGACGTCCTGAACCCATACCTGCACCCTCATTGTAAGTCACAATAGAGGAGAATGCATAAAACATTTTAATTAAGACCACAACACCAGACAATAATATAGCAGAGGGGGAAAAAAAGATCTCTCATCTACACACATAATGCCCCTCTGCTTTTATCCGGTGTTGTGTATATTGACATTATTGAGGTAATATCTTCTCCATTCTCACTGATGCACTGAATCATGCACGATTCTGCTAAATATGTGCTACTGTTTACTTGAACTGTGCAAGGTAGATCATGTCCTAATGCCTGGCAGTAAAAGCTCAGATCAGGCACTGACAGCACAAGTTGCAGCTGCACCGCGGAGGAGCATGATTTACTAGTATCCATAGGCTGCTGTCAGTGATCAGGTTTATATAATGAATCCTATAAATATCCTCGGAGGCAGAGCACATCTCTGTGGTGACATTTTGTAATAAGCCCTGTCTGGAATTTACTAGTGTTGTTGGCAGAGGTGGGAAAAGGGCTTTGTACATATCTACTATACATAACCTGCATATATTTCTGACTCAGAATCTAATCAGTTTGATCAACAAGCAGGCTCCTTGAAAAACTGCAATCATTTCTTATTTGCATCACTAGCAGTAATTCAAAGCATTTCATAGCTATGTTACTTTACTGCAACACGTACTTTACAATCAAATGTTACTTTTCTCTCCAACATGTTATAAATATTTTTATCAATGTAGCATCAGTGCATGCACAAAGCACAACACATCTGCTAGAAGGGATGTAGTATTGCTTCTGTGTTTTATATGTAATGCATGACTTGAACACTTGTTATTAGTTCTTTGGAAGTTTTTGCCTTCAGGAGAAAAAGGAAATAATATGCAACAACAAGTTCTCTTTCATTTTTCCGTTCATTCGCTTATCTGCTATTAATTTCGTAGCAACTCAGCAAGGCCACTTTTTCCATCAACGGAAATATCTTTGTTTGCAATACAAATGTGAAATTTCATCACTAAGCTCATGTGCAGCATTTCCTGATGAGCCTGCTTCATCAGTCCACCAACAATGCACCGCTCCAGCAAAATGGGAGGAAGAAATCGGAGACGACGGGTTCTTTGGTTTCGAATCAAATAATCACAGCACTGGTCAATCACTGGTGTATAAACCATATCAAATTAGGGTTTAGATTATCATATTATGGCGGAGCTCACTGTGCCTTGGGAGCAGAAGCAGAGGGAATCTTCACCGAGACTTTGCAAGGCTCACAGGAAACGATGATATATGAGAAGAGGTGAAGCTTGTGTAGGTAAATCTCACTCAACCAAACTTTGCTTTCTGCTAAGGGCATCAATAACACCTCTCACCTGTACCGGAAAATACATCTTGTATCGACTGCAGTGAAAGAGACAGTCTATTTGACTCATTCAGAAGGATTTACTATGACGGAGCAAGTCTCTCTTATCAGACTTCACCACAGATTTCCGAGCCGTGAAAATGTGAATATGCAAAATGCAATTTGAACTGCAGCCAAAAGCTATAATTTTTTTATTGGTAACAGCTAAAATATTCACAAAATCAACACATTTACATCAAGTTCTTATAGAGAATAAACAAAAACTTTAACTTGTGCTGTGTTGATGCATCCAAAAACAATGAAAATGTAACATTTAATAACTGTTTGGATGGATGCTGTTCTTTGACAATATGCACAGCACTATACAGCATTTATTTGAGTGATGTGTGTGGATAGAGAGGGGCTCATACAGGCGGTGTATTAAATGCTCTTCGTTTTAACATATCAGATTAACTTCTGTAAGCCCTCCACTGGTAACTTGGCATGTAAAAGATAATGGGTCACGCTCATCCATGCTGCGGCTACAGTCACAATCAGGAAAACTTTTGGTGAGCGCTGGCACAGCAGATATTACCCCCAAAGGAAAATAATTGAGGTTAGTAGGCCTCTATCCTGCTGATTATGGGTAACCTATTGATACGTTACTACCAGAGCTCATTAAGTCTTTTTATTTTTTCCAGAGCACAAAAATGCTCGACAGTAATGCAAGCGCTGAAAGCCGAGCACAGTAATTACAGATTACAGCACGGTTTAATGTTGTGCACTTAACACCTTGGCTGTTTTGCCAAGATTTTAAATGTAGGCTATGTTACATGTGTGAACCTGCTTATGCAAAGAGGATGCTGAGGCTGAGAGGGACAGTTTATTATGTTACTCTATGTTTGGGATCATGAATGGTGGTTTGTGCCATCAAACACAACTCCTTACCCACAGTGGGGGTGGTGTGTAGATGGAGGGAGGTCTTACTGACATTACCATAGTCTGCTCTGTCTGATGACTAAGACTGGAATCATGTGTTTAATGCAAACTAAGTCTAGCTGTTTCCCTGTAAATACGTCATGCAATTGGAGACATTTGTGGAGATGAAATAAGATGTTATGATATTTTTATTTGCTCTCATCACATCTTGAAGATTATCCAGTCAAATCCAGTTTATCTATTCACAAGAAATGATTCAATTAAACTGGTGAAATTACAGAAATGTGTATAAAACCTAGACACCGTGTTGATGATAAGTGTTGCACCCCAACTATGTTTCATAATTGTTTGGTTTTAAAGCCTCTGAATCCATGGACCGTCTCATCCTGCTGTTTGAACATTTGGTTCGTATTTTGGCCATTACAATGCAACTTTTACCATCCAGCATACTTTAACCTCTGGATTGTAACACAGTCTGCTAAATCCGTTCTTAAGGGGGATTTGGGGATTTTTATTATGGCATTTGTGTGAGAGTGGAATCTACGATATACAAATCCATCTTACACTTAAATTATTTTGGACTTTACAACGAGGCAGATCCAGACTGTTTGATGTTATTATGGAGTAAAACAAGGAGCTGGGGATTAGCAATATATGTTTAAGACACTAAATCCGGTATTAGCCATGCTGGTTAAGTAATATCATAATTTATTTGAAATGATGTTTCACAAACAGATTGTAACAGACAGGGAGGTTGACTAAAATTTTCTAAATAATAACAAAATAAAACCTATAAAGGAGCCACCTATAGGCCACTACCACATCTAATAAATTGTATATTGCTGTTAAACGGATGTGTGTGTTCAAATTATATAACTAAACAACTGTTGTTCTATATTATTTCACTAATAGTGCAGCGTAACAGAACACATTTATCATTCTGTAAAGCATGGTGAAATCACACACCAGTAATTTAAAATACTCAGCAAGGACACCAGCTCTGATGCTGCCAGAAAGACGCTCAGGGACACACCCTTGAATGTAAAACAGGTGTGGGAAGGCAAATGAGTGACCTCTGAGGATTAATGGGGGGTTTGTGTGTGTGTGTGAGTGTGTGTGTGCCCATAGAAACAAAGTATCCAGTTGTTTCATGAGCACTGTAAAAGGCTGGGTGAGTTGCAAAGTATAGCTCAACTCAACTTCTTCATTTTGTTTTCAACATAAAAAAACAAGTATTTAGTGTTTTTTGTGAGAAATTATTTAAGCCCTGTTTTATTTATCATCATATGCAACAGCACTGCTTGGACAAACACACACTTTGTACTCATGTATATTCACAAACCTCAGAGTATCCATATTCACATCACCTCTGCTGACATTTCAGTGTTGAACAAACACTGCTGCTCTCTTTAACTCTGCTCACTTGCCTGTCCTCAATCAAGCCTTGTGTCAATATTAATCAGTGCATGGCAGCCTCGCACAGGAGCACCTATTAGCTCTCAAAGGGCAACGCAACACAAAAGTACTATCCATGACAACACTGGTCTGAACAAGCCCCTCCCACCGACAGCTGGCTTATTGTGTGCTGTGGCTCTGAAGCGGCCTTGTTCCCCTTTGCTTGGACAGTTCAATAACTAATCTCAATGCAGCCAGCAGCATGTAGCTTTGAAAATGAGGAGGGCAGGCCCGATGGAAAGTCATAATCTGCTTGTCAGTGTTGTGTCGGTTAACTGGTAGGTTACCTTATCAGTTCACATGAGGATTTACAGACGGGTCAGGAAGTGTACACACCTCAGTTACACAACACTACGTAAAAAAGAAGATGAACTGAAAACGAGAGTGGGTGTTTACATCGAAAATGTACTTTATTTTTAGTTTAAATTCAACAGCTTGGAGCTTAGATATTTTGACTTTCAGCACTTTGATTTAATTCTCAATGTTTCAGTTTCTGCTCAGTTATTTATTTACATCAAAGGTTATCATGGCACATTTGAAATTACTCTTCCCGAAATTTTCAGATGACATTTTGATCTGTCATTTTACCATCTCCCAACAAATATGAACTTGTGAAAGGGCAGTTTGGTCTCCATCCTTCAGCTGATTCATCCATCTGTCACATCTCAGACACCTAATTTTGTCAAAGCTCAATGGGGACGATTTACTAATGAGCTCAAGGAAGGGAAGACACTGCATCCATGTTTTTGTTTCAGTATATAAAGGAAATATTTTAGGGTTAATGAACCAGAAAATCATTTAGGTGACAGTAAGTACAAAAGAATTTTTCTGATTTATTACACTGGGCAAAAACTTCTTTTTAGTTGTTTATGTGTAGCACCACTTAATTCAAGTACTATGTGGAGTTTATGCTCTTGGAAACTTTGAATAATCACTGTCTAAACTATAATCATGTGTTTGTCCACCTGTTCCCCTCACGTAAGATTAGATTTTGGTAAAACTTTAATGAATTAAGCGACACATTCAAACAGGTCAGTCAAAAGACAATTACAATATCTGAGATAAAATGTATTTTCTGTAATTATTGAAAAAAAAAAAATGCTTTAAACAGCATCCTGACCTGTCGAATGATCCCTCAGCCAACGGTTACTTACAATGGCATCGCACATAAAATCTAAACACACTGAACAAACGGCGCATCGACCTGATGTTACTGCACACAGGGCACGCGAGCAGCCCCCTCCCTCTGTTGCACGCAGGCTAATGAACAGCAGGCTCGTGCTCTTGATGGAGGAGCCTATTGGGCCACAAGAACCATGTGTACTCACCACTTTCTGCTTGGACACACACAAACAATTGGACACGTCTGGAGTGCTTGGGGCCCAAACCCTGAGGAAGGGCAGATGGTGCCCGGGATTGAGGACCGCACCCCCATTAACATGAGAAAAGAGGGGGACAGAGGCGGGGGGGACAGGTACCCTCTCTCCTATTTTCCCTCTTCTACAGAGATTAGAGAGTGAGGGGGTGACTCACTTACCCAACAGAGTCTGTGGCACTGATCTGGAACCCAATTAGGAGCATGCTGTCAGCTCCACAGCAGAGACAATCAAGTGTGAGGATCCGGGTTGAAAAAAAAAAAAAAAAGTCCAATTTACAATAACATGAAAAAACTAGTTTTTCTGATCCATGGTAGAGTTTCTGATCATCTTTATTTCCATTTTACATTTCCTATATTCCTTTCAAGGCAGTCAGAGTCAAGGTGATCTTTTTGGTGAAGCATTATTTATATTAAAGCTTTACTATAAAAAGATTGTCTAGCAGTATGTGGTTAAACTTCACTTGAGGATAAAATGATGATAAGCAAAATAAAGTTATTTTTTTTTAAATCTATTAAATGTCACTAAAATATTTTAATTCCCTATAAAGAGATTTAACCTCCTGGGTCAAGACAAGAAGGTTTTATTAAGTAAAAGCCAGACTCAAAACTCCTTCAGCACTTATTAATATTTAGATGTAATAAACTGTTGCAGCTACTTTCACATAACTTTGTCTGAATATTTCTAGACCTGCTAAAGTTATTTCTCAGTGAGTTATTATGAACCCACTAATAATTTGGAAAAAGCCAGTGTGCCAAATCAATTATCTTTTTAAAATAAAACGTTGACAGATTCCTTGAGAGCTTTTCTTTCCACTGGAGGTTTCTTTTACCTAAAAACAAACACTCCTGTTACCACAGCTGCAGAACGCAGTGCCTGAGCCTCTGGGAGGAATGAGGCCGTTTTTTACCGACTCATTAATCATACCAACCACAATGTAAGTATTTCTCATGACTGCAATATTACTTTCTAAGAAGAAATGTCTTCCCTCATCCCTTGTATTCACAAATAACTTAATGGGAAAACTGAACTGCAACATTTTAAGTTTCAATTTGCTGCAATTCAGTGGATATAATTATTACAACTATCACCATACATTATAACTAAAAAGACTAGAGAGAAAGAATGAGAGAGAAATGTAATACTGTATGGTACACAGAACCTATGGCGTGGAGTACACCACTTTCTTCAATTCATAGTCTGTCTCCCCCTTGTGGTTATTTGAAGGACAGCTGGCATCTCCAGTAAATTCAACTGGTCTCCTTGTACTGTAGCACCACCTTCTGCACAGCCTCTCTGTACATGACAACTGTGTCTCGTATTGACTGAAGAACATTGGCAAGAAATTTAAAAACTTTACACGAAGAAAATACTCAAAACTTAATTACACAAAAACTGGAGAAAATGTCTCTTCACATCTTCTTCTATCTTGTTAGAAAACAGGAAACACTGGGCTAAGCGCTGTGCATGTTACTTCTATGAAAACTTATTTTAAGTTGGATTGGGTCTGTAACATGTAGAAGCCTTCAAACTTATTGGATGTGTAATTTTGTGATACAATTAATCTACACCTTCAGTGTTAAATTAAATTCTTACAAATCATTATGTTACCACAGGTCCTTCATACCAGCAGCTGTCAGATATTTCAACAGTAATTAAGAAAACACTGAAAACTGAACTAGTTTTCAATGACAATGACAATATCGTTGCAAACTGTTTCTCCACTGTAACCTGTGTTATTTCCATCAACATGTTCAGGGTATAAATCACAATATGTTGGAGATGCATTGTGCAGTGTGTTTCATTTGGTGACCTTTCTATTTATCATACTAATATGTGTGTGTTCCAAAAAAATACAGTGACACAGCTCCATTAAACAACTAAGCTGCATATTTAAACCTTCAAACTGTAATGATTATATGCAGACCTTCAGCAGTTCTCCTTTTTGGGATGAAATAGTCAGCAAAACGTCACTTCAATATCTGCTTCATCTCTATAATAAAGAGATGATAAGATTTTTTTTTTTTTCACCAACAGGATAATTTAGATCCCAAAGACTGAGTCATCTATCTGTCCCAAACCAGGACCACTGTGTGTCTCCAGTCTATGGGCTGAACACTGTCTTTCATTAAACCTGTCAACAGCAGCAGTGTTGTGGTAAATGACCACAATTATGTGGGAATGGAAGTGACAAGAAGCTGCTGTGCAACCTCAGCAAAATTTCTTAGTTCACACGCAGAGCTCTAATATCAGGCTTCCTCTAATTACTGGCCAGGGATACAATGACAGGGTGAACAAGCCTACCTGGGACATTGTGGTGTTGAAGTTAGTGATGAAGGTGTCATCAAAAAACAAAGCACTAACTGATGGTTGGTAGATTACACACATGGCTGTGATGCTGTGGCAGAAACAATAACCAAAATGTCTTTGAGATGAAGATGACATCTTGCAGTGTACAGAATCTGGCAGTGATATTATTAGCAACCTTACCTTTAGGCTTAAAGCAGCGTTTGCATCTTATAGCTCTATATCACAAATCTCCACCTGTCCAGAAAGAAGACAAAAGTCTACAAAAGATGGGGATACATTTTGGGATATAAAATTGAAATTAAGTATTTAGAAAAAACTAAAAACTTTCTAGTTCCTTCAAATCTGCCACTTTTTTGTTTTATAGTATTACTATTGCCTTTTTTTCACCTGTCTTCTCACCAAACTAAACAATCACTTGATTAATTTCAACTCATATATCATACAGGCCATAAGGGCTACAAACAAAAAGAAAAAGAGAACAGTCATGACTAGTCAATCAAGTGACAACAATTTTAAGCTAATAATTTAAAAAGAAAGTGGAAAAAGGCTCCAGTGCTTTTAAATTTTGCTGTGTTATACCATAAACCATGAATTTATCTTGTGACCAAAGTAAACAAAGAATTCATTTCAACTGATGAAATGCCTAATGTTAGTCTGCAGCATAAACAATACTTAAAAAACAAAAGATTTTAGTCGATTAACTTAAGATTAAGCACTTTTTTCTGTTTCTTCTGACCAAACCAATTAATGAATCAATTAACTCATTTCAACTAATGAGGAGCCTAGTAAGGATTTTCTTACCGTTTCTGTGAGACTAATCAATTAATTGATTATGTTAAAGTAATATGAAGCCGAGTTACAATAAAAGACTACATAATGTTAGGCCAAACATTAAGTGGGAAAGGTCGATTAAGTGAGAAAACAAGTTGAATTGATGGTAACTAACTGTGTGGAAAGAGCTTTCAAACATTCCTCAGAAATATTAACATTATTACGTTTATTTTTTACCTACCTTTACGAATAACTACTGAATTTAAGCTGACTTATCGATGAGTAAAGCACTGGGTCGTATGAAGCTCATTATAATATCGTGGAGAGGAGTTTCCTCAGCTCCTCTGTGGCTCAGCCTCAGATCTCCGCCCCAGTCTTCTTGGACCACAGAGCCCGGATGCGCCGCCATGCCTCCTCTATCAGCGAGTGGAATAATGTATTCTCCAACCTGCCAGCACTGGCCGACGAGGAGTTGACTGAACAAGTCGACGAGGCAGCTCGGGGGGCAGGGGAGCGTGTACCGTGTCCACACCGACCACCTGCGTGTCCGTGTTACACAGCTCGGCTCTGTTTGTGTGGATGTGGGAACACTTGTGTAGCTAGCTAGGCTAACGTTAGCTGGAGTGCGGGGCAGTGCTGCGGGGCAGTGCGGGGCAGTGACAGTCCGGCCGGAGGCGGGGAGAGAGCTGCGAGGTGAGACTGTTATTCTGATGGGGGCTGCACGCTAATAGGTGGCCATCTGGGAGATAGTATCACTCTCGTTTATGTGATTTTTTTCCGGTGGGGTTTAGGCGGCAGCTCATCGAGGTGGAGACTGGACTGTTTGTCCAATAACGCTGTGTTTTGGACGGAGTGGAGACAAACGTTTACACGACGTTTACAGTCTCCTGGCCGACACGACAGAGAAGCTAGCAGGCTAACTGGAGACACTGTCCAACACAGGGATTCCCAAACTTTTCAGGTCAGTCCCTACCTCAGTAGGCACACTTCAGATGTCAGATTACCAATCTAATACGGGTGTAGTCCTAGATACTAATATACTACTGTAATAGAAAGTAAAGGGGTTTATACATCTTCTGTAAGTCCAAACTGACTGGCCACAAGGAGATCTGATGGTTTCTATGGTCCCCTTTGGATATGCAGGTGCCTGGACTTCATAGAAACCCATAACCTTGTAGTAACGACGGCCAACTTTGTTCTGAGTGTGTGTCCTTGCAGCAGTGGTTTAAAATAATACTACTTATCAGACTTCTTGAAGTATTTCTACTGGCTTTTTCTTAAAACAGCTGTTCTCTATGACTTTCAGACCCAGGAAATACCTCCTATGTCCTATGTACTAGCAGGCTAACTGGATAAACTGTCCAACACACGGACTCCCAAACTTTTCAGGTCAGTCACCCCCTCTGGAGACACACTTCAGATGTCAGATTAACAATCTAATAAGGGTGTAGTCCTAGAGACTCCTATGTACTAACATGCTCTGAAAGTAAAGAGGTATCCGACTGACTCCAAGGAGATCTGATGGTTTTTGCAGGCCCCTTTAGATATGCAGGTGGCTGCGCTTCTTAGAAACCCATAACTTTGTTGTAATGTTGGCCAACTTTGTTGAGTGTGTGTCCTTGCAGCAATGGTTTAAAGTAATACTGTTTATCAGATTTTTAAAGGATTTCTAGTGGTCAATATGTTATGTCATGCTTTTTCTGATAACAGCTGTTTCCTATGACTTTCAAACCCAGGAAATACCTCCTATGTCCTATGTACATCAGCTCTGGAAACCAAAAGAGATGTCTGTTGATGAGGAAACTGCAAAAACCGGCGGTCCGCAGGCCAGCTCCACATCATCTCTGCAGCTCTCAGATTGTACTGGAGGTTACACAAATTTGTCCGTGACGATGGAGGGGAGTGCAGCCACCCCTGACTTTGCAGCCGCTTGTCCTGTCCCGGACACTGCGGCCTCACCGAAACACACCAGCACGACTGACACGCTCACCCTCTCAGACAGCGGCGGACAGAGAGCCAGAGGGAACGAGAACAGCATCAATCGTAGGAACAGCTTTCATCATTCCAAACAACAGCAACAACAAACAAAGCTAACAAAGCGGCGCAACACAGCAAACTCAAGCTTCAAGCATCCGACATCTGGCAAGAGGAGACGAAGGGCCAACTCTGAGAGCGACTCCGTCCTGCCTACCAATTTCCTCTTGGGTGGAAACATTTTTGACCCACTGAATCTCAACAGTCTCCTGGATGAGGAGGTCAACAGGGCGCTGAATGCAGAGACGCCCAAATCCTCCCCTTTGCCGGCAAAGAGCCGAGACCCCGTGGAGATACTCATCCCCAGAGACATCACAGACCCACTGAACCTGAACAGCGGGATAGCAGACAGCAGTTTTTTGGTGTCCCCCTACAAGAGTGGTGGGAGGAAAAGACACCGCAACAGACATCATGGAGGAGGAGGAGGAGGAGGTGGTGGAGGTGGGATTTCAACCTCACAGATGAGCCTATCAGAATCAGGAAAAGGTGACATTAAAACTGGCACCTCCACGCCACTTCCAAGTATGTTAGCGTCATGTTCTGCACTAGATGTCTCCAAAGAGTCCGACAGTTTCTCGAGTGTCACAGGGAATTCCCATGAGCACACAGCTGACAGCTCAACCAGCTGCAAAGAGGAGGTCACATCTGTATCAATGGAGGATTCCACGTTGTCCCTGTCGGGGCCACCAAACCAGCACACAAGCAGACGCAAGCGACGGCGTAACTCAGGCAAAATCGACCCCCCTGTGACCCACTCCACTCCCGTTGGAAAGTCAGGACCTGGAGACCGGAGTTGTACCACAGGGGGGTCAAGAAATTCATTTCACACACCGAGAAGTGGTTCCAAAACAGGCCCGGGACCTCGTCAGCACCAGCAGCCCTACAACCAGTCCAAGGGGCAGCAGAAGAAATTCCAGTACGGGAACTACAACAAGTATTACGGCTACCGCAACCCAGGCAGTAGTGAAGACCCGCGTGTGCGTGTGTTTCGTCCAGAATGGTTTGAAGGTAAAGACGTACTGGACTTGGGGTGCAACTCGGGCCACCTTACACTCTATATAGCAAAAATGCTGAGACCTTCCCGCATATTGGGTCTAGATATTGACAGCGGTCTGGTACATGCAGCTCGGAAGAACATCAGACATTACCTGTCAGAGGTGCAGACACAAGAGGCCAGACGTGCATTGCAGGGGAAAAAGACTACTAAACAAGAGGAGAGCAATGGAAACAGGAGTCACACAGGCACAGAAAAGAAGCACAATGAAGCCGAGAGCAGGGATGAAAATGGTAAAACAGTGAAAGGAGAAAGTGGCCCTGCAGAGGCTGTAAATGACAATGACTCCCGTCACACAGATGAGACAGGGACCCAGAGGCAGGACAGCAAAACAGAGGAAATGGAGCAAGGAGATTGTGAGTCACCCCCTGCTGATCGTTCTGTGAGCTGCTCTTTTCCCGTGTCCCTGCGGATCTCCAGGGGGCCCATAGCTGCACCCCCGCTATCAGAAACATCCGCCGCACAGCCCGGAGAGTTCCCTTCAAACGTGTCCTTCATGAAGGTAAAAACGGCGTTCGTCACTGTGTCTCAGATTGTCATGTTACCTTGGAAGCCTCGATTGATGTTAAAATGTATCTAGTGTAATTAGGAACTGTCTGTGCTGTGTCTGCATTTTATACATTAGTATTGAAACATTTCAAAACTCATCAAAAAGATATCTGAAGAAAATGACATCCTGAGAACTGACACTTCACAAGAGGACAAGATATGATCTGACAATAATCATTTTGGCTTTAAATTATGAGTCAGCTTTATTGTAGCATGTTACTCATCTGGACAAAAAGCATATGATAATCTACGATGATATAACACCAAAAACATAGTATTTGAATTGTGTTATTGATATTATAAGGTCCTAATCGTAGCAAGTGTTTTCATGTTCAACAAAACATGTCTTTGTTAAAATGACCCAGTTACCTCCCTCTTGTAGATTAATAACATAGGTAGTAACATATAAAGCAAGCATCTTTTATTGAGCATTCTTACGATTTTAATTTTTGGATTTACTTAATATATCAGGGGTCCTATGCATTTTGGAAGATTTGGATTATTTTAGACCCTTTTTCTGTCCTGGAAATTTGAATGAATTATCCTGGAAAACACATTTTTGTATGACATGCTGTGGGTGACTTTAAAACATACTTTTTTCAATATGACATACTATACTATGATTTTCTATTTATGATGACATAATGTACTATATTTTTGGATGACATACTACTTTACTACTATAGCTTTTTTCTTATGTCATACTACACCAGGACCTTTATGAGGTACTATATTAGGAGTTTTTTTTAACTATATTCATAATGATATACTGTACTGTAGCTTTTTATTCTGCAATATAGTATTTTTCTTATGATATGTTAACACAAAAGTAATTGATGGTCTCAATGCTGATTCTCATCAGCCACAGAAAATATCCTGGAAAATCCTGCCCTTGAAAAGAGTGGGAACCTTGTGTATGTTAATCTGAGGTTTATCTTCACCTGCTAAAACTGAGACTGGAGAGAATTACCACTAGTTTATTGTTATCCTTAGTTTTTTACTTGTGTTAGGTGTGTGTGTGTTTCCAAATAGGCAAACTAATCTCTGAAGCAACCAGTGGCATTGAGAGCTAAAAGGTGGGACGTGCCAACTGTAATTTAGGCTTTTTTTACAAATTGTGAGACAGTTTTTCTCTTCCAGATATTACATATGTATTAGACTATATTAAAAATGTATAGATTCCTTTAAGCTTTCCTCGGGCCATTGGCGTTGTGCCCTATAGGCGTTGTGCAGGCAGCTACATGAATAGGTTAGATGCAGAAGCCGTGGTGTTTCTGAATGAAATCAATAAGTGCCTCCTGCCCTGCTCCCAGTGTTGGAGATACTGGCAGCGCAGCCACAGAGTTCATTCTGTAAATCGCTGAAACTCCTGAGACCCCTCGGTCTACACAATACGAGATGGGTTTGAGGGTGAATTGGCAGAATGCCTGATATGGCATATGGAAACCTTCATCAGAGTGAAGCACCCTGACCAACATCCTGATGAAGGCTGTTGACAGCGCTCAGAGTGCCTCATAGACCAAACCCAAGCTTTTCCAGTTTAAAAGGTCGGTTCTGATTATCAGCTTCTTTTTAAATCCAGATCAAATAACATCCTGTTCCTCCTCAGCTTCGTTCTTTTGTCTTTACATGTGGCTCATAATGCAGCACCGAGCGCTTATAATATTATTATTATTATTATTATCATCATCATAAAATACCCATGTAATGTAATCTGGACGACTTGTGACCCTTTAGTTCATTCAAATCTTGATGTAAATGTTTTCTACTGTTACATATATTTTTATTTAATTGTTCTTAATGATGACAAACAGATTATTTCTTTTCGGAAGAACAGGCCAACTCACCTTGAGCATTTTTACTTGGTTATTTTTTAAAAAAAGACAAAATTATAAACCAGTTATTACATCAAAATCCTTCTGGACTTCTGTGCACACAATAGACAGATTGACAGACTGACTGACCAACATGCTGTTCAGTGTTTCCTTTAATATATAATTTATAGGAAGCTTTTGCATATCTTAATGTATCTTTCAGTGTCAGGGACTTTGTATTGTTTACCAACAACATGTTTTCTTATTCTGACCTCAGCTGAACTGCAAGTGAATTCATGAATTTTATATTAGCAGATTGGCTTGTGCCGTACTGCTCTCTGCTGTGCAATAAACTAAAGTTGAAGACATTTTTATGATTGCTGTTCAGTGAGGCTGCAGATCCTTGGCTGTAATGCTCAGTTTTTAAAATAAAGTCTTTATTTTGATCCTGTCATTGTCATATTTTCTCACCTCTCCTCACCTCTCCTCCAGGCCAATTATGTTCTGGAGAACGATAATCTTCTTGTGACTCAGCGGCCGGAGTACGACGTGATCCTGTGCCTGAGCGTTACCAAATGGGTTCACCTGAACTGGGGGGACAGCGGCCTCAAGCGGCTCTTCAAGAGAGTCTACAAACACCTCCGTCCTGGAGGCATGTTCATCCTGGAGCCACAGCCCTGGGAGTCCTACGTCAGGAGGAAGAAGTTGACTGTAAGCAGCTGAGATGCCACCACATCTGTCTGGATATTCAGCAGCAGGGAGTTTTCAGCCTGGTGGTTTGACTGAAATCTAACTCCTATTTATTTTATCTTTCTCACTTGACAGGACAACATCAGCAGGAATTATCACAGCATCCGCCTCAAACCAGACCAGTTTTCATCATATCTCACCAGTGAGGTGGGCTTCACCAGTTTTGAGCACCTTGGGGCCCCCAAGTGTTCAGTCAGAGGTAACTACCCACTGATTTATCTGAATAGATCTATTCTCCACAGGCTTCTCTGTAGGTTGATGCCACGTTTGTTCTTTTTATTTTTTCCGACAGGTTTTCAGAGGCCAATCTATGTATTCTACAAATGACCGCCCCCTGCCTTGAACATCGTTGAATGTGAGTAGCCTAAACAACCACCACACATCCAAAGCCAGCCGGCTGTACTGGACTGCAAGGAATCGTCTCAATCCTTCAAATTGGAAAAGAAAGTGGGACCAAAAGTGGAATTAATTTTGTAAAGATGAGAAGAGGCACCGATCCGATTCCTCTCTGACTACAAATTCTTAAAAACAAAAGTAGAGAGAAGAGTGTGGAGTGACTGCAGATAGGACTCCACAACCTGGAGCCAGCAATCCTAATGTGGCGGGACTGTGGAGGAGGTGCTCATCTGATCATTTCCTTGGACTATCCCAGTGCTCATAATGCCCCCGGTTGGATGCACGGCCATAACTCATGTTTGAATACCATCTTTACTTTCATTGCCACCATGTCACCATACATTTAGATGCATTAGGGTTGGACGCTGGGACAGACTTGCAGTGTGTTGCATCAGCAGGACTGCAGTTTACCACTAGATTACAAAGCCATTAAACAGAAGCAGATAATAAACTAAAGCCACACTCACGTGCAGCTAATGGTTTTCATGCTGTGCAGGCTGTTGGTGAATGAAAATCCATGATGACAGTTAGCTAGTAGATGATGAACACACCTCGCTGGTTAAATATTTGACTCAATGTTTATACCCACGAATCCTGTTGCAGCAGGAATATGAATAAATGCACACACCGAGACGTCAGTGCAGCGATGTCCCATCTACCAACCCTGATGCGTTGCTTGTTTTTGTTTTATTATTTTTGCAAAATACACACAAGAGCTGCATTAACTTCCCTCTGTTGCAGAGATGTCAAAATGTGTAACTCTACATTCTGAGTTGAGAAGAACTCAAAAGGTGAAACATGGCTTGTGGAAAGTGATGAAGTCAAAGATGCACAATTACAAAAGTTTACTCAAAACAACAAACATCCAATTAGATAGTGAATGGTTACTCAGTGTCTTTTAAAAACTGTCCCGGTGAATGTGAACGCAGGCGTCAAACAGTAGAGTCATTATAAGATGAATAATCAAATAATCCCCACATCTACAATTTGAAGGAAAACTGATCAATTAGGACGCTACACGTCCCTTCACGTTTTTTTTAATGCTTCATCTTAATGGCAGAGCTGCGGTGACCCCCGGTGTCGACTCACCTCAGAGTTTTGCAAAGTAAATCTGTAACATGCAGTGATCTGCTTTTTTACAGTTAAGCCATAGCCTATGTGTTGTTTACAGTGTCCTTCATGAGGTGCTGACTGAGTTTGAGACGGAGACTTCTTAATGGAGCGTCTTCAGTGATGTATAAACCAGATGTATGCATTGTTTTGTGTGGTCTGCTCATCACTACTAAGCAGCAGTAGAGTCAGTGCACTGGTTTACTGGTTGGATTCTGTAAGTTCAAACAAATACTCATTTATAGAAAAAAGAAAAATCAATCCTGATGATTTTTTTTTAAACAGAATTTGGAATATACCGGGGTTTTTTGTTTTTGTTGTTTTTTTTATTGAAGCGCTGCCAACTATTTTCTGGGCCTTTTGCTCTCTGTTTGACAAACTGTCATCACCGTCTTAGTCTTTGACCCAGTGAGGACTGTTATGAGTTACAGGTCGTCAATCTCTGTGATTGTATCTTCATTGATGTGCACTGAGCACCACTCATCTCCAGCCGTTCATATTAAGTTTTTTTTGTGACTGGTTCAGCATTTTGGCACAACAGAGGGAGGGGATGATGGTCAGGATGGGTGATACATGTTTTTATTTTAGTAAGTGATCAATGTAAATAAGTTTGCAAATTTGGTTCTGTCAGTTTTTTTTTGTTTCAGATGTTTGCTGCCAATGGAGTGAGTCACAGATCTTTTTGTTCTGAAAGCTAATCCAACAAATGAATATGTACATGGCGAAGTTCTGATGTTTGTTTTTTGCTTTTGTTCTGTCCTGGCAGGCACATGGATTGTTAGATTAGTTCTTTTTTTTTTTATATAAATAGTTTGAAAGGAGTGTTGGTGTCAGTGCACTCTTCATTTCTCTTTGTTTAACATGACGAACATTTTAAAATTCTTCAAAAAACCAATTTACTTTTTTATAACAAGTTGTGGAACAGTGGTGAAGCTGTAAATTGAAGCTACAGGCTACATGTTTGAATTCAAAGTGAATTGGCCTCGAGCTCGGTTGGCCTCATCAGACACCAAATCACACCTTTCTCCTAAGCTAAGACAATCGGATCCTCAGGCTTAGATCAGCCCACTGCTGTAATTTCAAGGGCATTTTTCATTTTGTTGCTTTTTTTTGCATTAATAACAAATGTTGTCCTTCTTGCAGGTCATATAATCAGCATTTTTATTTCCAAAAACCAACAGTTTAAAGCTCTGTTGTGCTTTGCCACAGATGTTAAAGATTGCACCTTACTGCCTGAGCAGTGGTATCTTACAGATTTTAACCCAGTATGCCTGACTTGTAAGTCCAGGTTTCCAAGCTAAAGCATGTCTTTGCTGGAGATGTGAAATTACATGTTGTCATATACAGTGCTGTATAAACTATTTTGTATTCCCCCTTGAGGTTTTGCACAGGTTGTGTGGAGTTTTTATGACATTAAATGACTGAAAAAGGGTGTAAGAGAAATAACACCCCTTGTTTTGACAGGGTTTAATGCCAGTGGGAAATATTAATATTTCAAAACTTATGATGCTCAGATCTCATTCAGGTTATATTAGTGTAATGATGTGCACTATTCCTGTGGTACTGCCCAGTATCCTCTCATCCAAAAGAATTTAAAAGAGTAGAAATTAGGAAAACCTGAGTATAATTTTGAATGTGAACAAGTTAGAGTTCAGGTTTTCATGCTGCAAAGAAAACAAAAAGTAGATACAATTTGTACTGCAGTGAAAGAACACCTCATTGTCTTTAATATTTATTGTTTTTGTATTTGCAACTTGAAAGCTTAGAGATATTCTGGGTTTATTAAACCAAATTATACTGAGAGTTGAATAATCACACTACACCTGTAGTTGTTCACAGTTTCACATTTTTCCCTCCTGCTGTTCCTGAATTGTTTCCTTTTTAAAGAGCAGTGCCATGCTCAATGGTAACTAATGTTTAACTACCACCTGATAAGATCTGAGCAGCATCAGCCATGAAATGAAAACGCGTTTGTCAGGAACGCAATAAAACTTAGACAATACAACAGCCGTTAGTTACGGTTGCATTTCTGCTTCTGATTCGTTCGAAGCTATGTAACACGTAACTCGGTAAAATTTTACTAAAACTGTATTGTGGTAGATAAAACTGGATGTCTTAAAAAAAAAATAAAAATGTAAATATCTTTGGAGCACAACAAATGCATAAACTCAAGGGGTGTCAGGTTTTAGTGGCACTAAAATCCACCTCTTCATGTTGAATTTGCACTGATATGAAACATGGGAATTAAACTAGTTTAGTAAAAAAAAAACATTTTGCAGTTGAAGTTAATGTTTTACTTGTACCTTAACTTTCCTAGAACCAGTTTTCTGGAAAAACTGTTTAATATACGCCCCACCCCACCCCCCTCTGTCAGGGAAGCTTTTATTTTCCATCTGAACAAGAAGATCTATCTGAATGTTTCTGTGTTTAACATTTTAATTGATTAAAACTGGTTCCAGACTTGGTGATTCAGTATCTGCCTCAAAATGCTTTTTTCCCCCGACTCTGAACATTTCCTGCTTGTTACCACATTTAAGCAGTAACTCTTATAAACAATAAGTATTATGTCATGATTGTGGTCTGCTTGTAAGTGACATCACAGCATGTACAGAGCTTAGTGACTCACTGTGAAGAGAGTGATGAGTTAAATTTAAATCCATGAGGTTCATTGGTCTCCCTGTAAGAGACATTTACAGTCCAGATTTTGGTTGAACAGCTTGTGGACACGGGACAACACTTCCACATTATTACATCCCAGTGATGGTGTTCATTGGAGGGGTATTTAACAGATTATTGAATATTGTACAGGTCTTATTGCTGCACTACTATGCAGTGCAGTGGCATCTCTTGACATCTTTATGTGGTAAATCCTTGACAAATATCCCATTCACAAGAATTCAGATATCATCCCTGCACCATCTTTTCCATGAGACACTGTCCTACAGCATTTAGTGGACATGGGTTACAAATGTATCCAACATCCTCATGTTAAAGCAAAACCAACCCATGAAGTCTAAAGCTGAGAGACAGTGATAAACAGAATGGAGGAAGGGTGGAGACATATTTGCAGAGCACTGAGGGGACAAAAGACGCAAGTCACCTCTGGGCAGGACTGTGGAGATTCTCTAAGGGACAACTGTCTCTGCAGCCTTCATGGTTGTAAAAGTAAAATGATATGATAATCTTATAATACTAGTTTTATTTGTATAGCACCAAATCACAATAAAATCATATCAGAACACTTTACATCAAAGCCTTAATATCTTCAATTATGCTATAATTAATATTATTTCCTGTTTTTTTTTACTCTGAGCTGTGATAATAGCAGTCATGGAGTTTCTGATTTCACCTACAGAAGTTAAACTTTGGCTCTACTTGTAATGAAACACAAGTACTACCCATCACCTGGTTAATATCATCGCTCTAATGAGGCACAGTGGTGTCAGCATCACTAGAAAGGCTTTGAGCTGCAGGGTCTGGAGGACTGGTTAGGACATGAAAAAACTACACAGGAGCAGTTTCAGGACAAGTCTGAATGTCCTTAATGGTTCCACTGCCATTTCTTTGTTTTTAGTTTTTCCTAGATGAGGATTTGGGAAACAGTTTTTTGTCGGGTTGTGAAGTTTACACACTGCCATCTACTGAGGTGGAGGTCAGGTTATTTTAATCACATCTGTTTCTTCTACAACACTCAATCAGAAGATACAGTTGAAAACATTCTCACATGAAAGGTTTTATCTGATAAAACTGGAAATTTATACCTTAGGCAAAATTGTTGCTTTCACACATTTCTGGATGATGCCATTTGTTTAATGGCTACTGAAAACAATCAAGCTTCGGCCTCTGGTAATGTCACATCAACATTCACAATTAGAGGAAAGAAACAGTTAAGATGCGCATTATTAAAATAAAACATCAACTCTGCAATTTTCTCTCTAAATGTAGGATTTCTACTGAAAATGACTATTTTAGTTTGTTATGAGCATGAGAACATGTGTGATTGAACTGTAAACAGCACCTTCAGCACCTCGACCCCCTCTGCAGAGCTACAGCTGAAACATACGTCCATTCTGTAATAACTTTGTGTTTTAAGCTGTTGCCGTCAGCTTTGTGAAGACAGACGTGTAAACAGGTTTGGGGGGGTTTCACCCCTTTGTAGTTTAGTCACGCTGCACTGTCTGAATAGTACAAAGATTCAACCCAGATGACAATGCAGGGCACAATACACTGGCTCATGTTTACAAATAGCATCCATGCCTTTAACGCATACTAGCCTGGGCCAGTCATCAACCATCTTCAGACCCTGGCTCAGTTAGCTGTGGCGCAGCAAAGCCAGACGGATAATAAACGTTTTGAATCAGCTGGTTACTAGGTGTCAGTATTGTTTCATTTATTGTGACAGGCTTATTGTTGTCTGTTACTGGTGCTGCCTCAAAACGGGTATATCTGTTTTTAGCTGACAGTTATGTCGCTTCCAAAAAGGAAAAAAATAATAAACCCACAAAGCCAAAGTTCATCCGCAAAGACATTTGACCATATGATCAGGGACAGGCAGACAGTATGACAATGAATTTGCTTTGCAAATGTGACTGGTGGATTGTGACGTTGTCCGTCTGATCCAGACAGTGTTGTCCAGACAGACAGAATGGTGAGATAACATAAACACAGACAAGAGACATAACACTTCATTCACAAAAGCTCTATTCCATCACGGCTATTTGGGTCAGTCACTTGACCATCATTGTCTCGTGTCGGTACAGGGCCGGGGCGACAGCATGCCAGACTCAACTCAGACTGCTTTCCATGCTGTTATTTCCCTAAGGTCAGGCCAAGAGGGCTAATGAGCATCACACAGAGGTATTCATATATTTTAATAATTTTCAAATGTGAAGTCGAGGCGTTGGTGTGCATTATATATTTGGGAAAATATAAGTAAAACTGATAGGCATGATCTTAATCATACTGCAAGAGATTAAACATCATTTATTTGGATGCGTTTATTGAAAACACTGCATTTCAGAGAGAAGAACTAATACCAGGTCCACCGTAGAAAGGTGTGAGCTTCCATTTCAGGCAACAGTAAAGGCAACGTGACTGCAGCCACACACCGAATAGCTGTAAATGAGCTTTGTCTAACTTCATGAAGTCCACTTCAAAAGCACTCATTGTCAGATCCCACAGGATGTCAGGAGGACAAGCGAGGGTTGAGCGAGAAGTTGTCAAAATGGTTCATCCACAAGAACCCAGGGTCCCAGGTACCTGAACTGAATATATCAGACCTGATGCTGTGACATCTTGCAGGCATCGTTAGGTGACTGGTGCTAAGACCGCGTAGCACAACACCTGAAAACATGCACAATACAACTTTAGTTAATCTTACCATTAGCAATAATTTTCCTTCATTTCATGTAGTTTTGTCTCTCTGATAAAAAAAATACAAATATTATAAAGTTGTGGGCAGTTATAATGATCTTTTCCGGCCTACCTGTATCTTCGAGGGCAACCGTGATGACCAACAATATATTCCTGAGCATAGCAGAACCGTCTGCAGAGTCCTCTATACCCACAGGTCCAGTACTGCATTTCTGGATCACCTCCTATAGATAATTATTTAAAAAATCACTAATGTACTCCAATAATACTGATGAACACTGGCTTTTTTTAAAACCGTAATGACAATAAATACTTCCACCTCACAAGTAAGTTAACAAAATTTAAATGACCTAATGGTTAAGAAAACTGTCACATGATTTCCTAACTAGTCTCACTTTTCATCAAAGCCACACAAACAGGGCCAGTATGATTACAGTGAAGTTTGAGCATTGCCATATCATGATTTGTGTGATTTGATCTCACACTGTAACAAAATGGATGTATCCATTGCTTACCCTCCCCGACTGCGAGCATCAGGAGAAGCACAAGGAGAACCAAGCTCACCCCCTTCATGTTTGGGTACCAATAAGCTTTCAGACACTGCGGTTGACAGGCTGATGCTGCATTTATACAGCATTTCAAGCACGGGGGAGGAGTCCGTCGTGCTCTGTCCAAATCACAATAACAGAGTATTGCTGAATGATGGGAGTCTGAGGGCTGAAGGTCAGGACTATCAGCTTACTCAGCTTAGTCAACAGCTGCAGCCTCTTGAGAATTTGAGATTGCTTTTAGGCATTTTACAAAGAATCACACTGTAATTTTTCTGTGCTCAGTGTGCAAAAACAGCAGTTTGTTATTCAACCAGCTTTGATTTAATGATCAAACTTCTCTGCACTCGTCACCACCACAGAAATGCAAATGATAAAGGGACAATTATCTAGTATGATACTTACATACGCCCCTATTGCTGGACAGAGGAGTAAACACAGACCACACAGGACACCTTCAAAACAACAAGCGCTACAAAAGCTACAGTTACAGGTGAAGTCCTATCTAATCTGTTTGCTTTAGACACAGAAAGCAGTGTAATTCTGTCTGTCCTGCCTTCTGTTCATCCACAGCTCTCCCCACATCTGAATATGGCGGGAGTTCATGTGTTATTGCTGATGCTGTGAAACTACAATCAAACTGCACAAAACACACCGCTCCAGTGACGCAGGAAAGGATTGTTACCAACACAATAACAACACATGGACACACGGACATGTACTTGTATAGCATGCCCCCTAGTGCTTATGTAAAGATGTTTGCTTGCTTGTTTATGCTCTCCCTCTCGCTCTCTCTCTCTCAAACACACACACACGTACCAACAAAGAAAAAAATAGAGCCAATATGGAATTAATCAGTCTAAGGAATGTTTTTTGAAACCTTTTTGTCCCAGTTGGTCTGATCAAAAACAACACAAGAAGCCTGGCAGCATTACAGTTGTCAGCATGGCACAGGAGGGTACACCTGCCAACAACACTTTTCCGATCTTTTCAAATCTCATGGCCTCACACTCCCATTTCTTGTGCGCCTGTGAAACCTGTGTTTGATGATGGAGGTATGGAGAAATTCAGTGGCTTTTTTGTCCAAGACCAAGCTGCAGAATGTAGATTTTAAATTGAATCCTGGATACAATAACATCAGATTTTCCATATAATATCTGATTGGATCAAAGCAAGAAGCATGTAAAGTGTTGTCCACGCTATAGGGCCCCACAATCTGGTATGCCACATAGGTCTACAGGGGCCGTCAGCTACCTAATGAATTAAAAAAAAAAAACCACACTTAAAAATAATATTTAAAAGTTTTATCATTAGTCTACACAATTAACAAAGACATTTGTAACGATTGTGAGTGTTGATTCTGCTGTAACTTAACCACAATAATAATCTTGTAATACATCTGTTTGGCACAGAGGGGGCGATAGTTACTTTTAACTGCGAGTATTTATAATAGAGAAGAAGACTCTGTTCATCTGCGCCTGCGCAGTCCCTACCGCTGCAGCCCACAACAACAGTCTGGACTGGTCTGCCCTATCATTCCAAGATGGCGGACCTCCTAGGTTCAATCTTAAACTCGATGGAAAAACCACCTACAGTCGGCGACCAGGAAAGCCGACGAAAGGCCCGAGGTACACGATATATTGCCTAAGTATCTACTCAATTCGTGTTAGCTTTAACCTAGGGAAATGGATATGATACGGGATTTGGATGTACGTTGAAATTAAAAGGACAGACGCGCAGAGTGTTTCTGGTGCTGCCATTGGCCAGCTGAGCTTTCGTGTAAGCAGCGTTGGCTCTGGTTTAGCACCGCCTCACCGAGACCTACTGCAGACCTGAGTCTGGACTACAGACAGCTGTTGTAATACAAACCTGCTCTAAGCACCCTGTAAACAACCACCACTGTTGTCTGTGCTGTCCTGCACCTCCTGGGTGTTAGAAAATAAGTTACATCCGAGCATCCACAGAGCTCTGCTATCACTATTCATTGTAAGCCCCCAGTTAAGTTTATTATCAGTTTCAGCCCCACTTTCTCTCCTGTCCTTCAGGTAATGGGGATTTTAGTGGGTAGATATTAAAAGATACAGAGGAACCCTTTAAATATGCGCATACTAGTTAGCTTTGGTTATATTTTAGTAATAAATACTAGTTTTATAAGTTACTGACAGCTTCCTTGATTAACATTCAGTTTGATTAACATTCAGTTACACCTAGCAGCTGCTTTTCCATAAGGCTCCGTTTATATGTAATAACAACTGTTATGTGGGATACGTGTAGTACTGAATATTTGTAGATGTAATGATAAAACTATGTTTCCCAAGAGCCCAGGTCCAAATTGTTTTACTGGGGCCACATTGAATGGCTACAAATAAAAAACACTATGTGCTTTTGTGAAGACAGAACAAGCACATAGCATAGCTGTGATTAAAAAGTGACCAGATCCGTTGAATTAACTGTTGAAGAGTACATACCAATAAAACATCTGAGGCTGTTTGCCTGTAGACACATGCAACAAATAATAGGATCTGAGTCACCAGATTTAAGGCCTGAATGATCTGGTAAATGTGGTTTTATTATTACAGGAAGACTGTCGGGCTCTTGATTAGCCTTCTTGTGGCTGCAGCCATGAAAGAAAACAAGTAGTAGTGGCTGTAAGACTGAATGTTCTGTCTTGATGATGGATCCTTTGACTATTATTTGGTAAAGAAAAAAAAATGACTCCTAATTTATTTTTTTATTTATTTTTTACAGAGCAGGCAGCAAGACTCAAGAAGATGGAGGAAGAGGAGAAAAGAAAGAAAGCAGAGTTTAGGAAAAAGGTGAGAGCTGTAGTGCCACCTCTAATAAACTCTGACTTTAGTTGTGGTACGAGCTCCTGTGGCGTCCCTTTACCGCTGTCTGCATTTCTCACTGTGGCTCTTTACATGTGTTGTTTAGATGGAGAAAGAGGTGTCGGATTTCATCCAAGACAGTTCACAACAGAAAAGAAAATACAAGCCTATGGGGAAGATTGAAAGGAGTATATTGTAAGTAGTCCTTACATTATTAATGGAGTAAAATAAGACTTTTTCATCATTTAATAATGAGTTCAGATAAATGTGGCCTTTTTCTTTGTCATAGGCATGATGTTGCAGAAGTGGCCGGTCTGACTTCTTTCTCTTTCGGAGAGGATGAGGAGAGCCGTTATGTCATGCTTTTCAAGAAGGTTTTTAAGACAGTGTTAATATATATTAAAACACAGTTTTAAAATAGGCCTAAGTCATGGGCAAATAAATGTGTTTAAATTTCACTATTGTCCACTTTGTGCTGTGGCAGGAGTTTGCTCCATCAGATGAGGAGCTGGAAGCTTATCGTAAAGGAGAGGAGTGGGATCCCCAGCTGGCAGAGCAACGACGCAGACTAAAAGTAAGACTGGGTGCTGGCATGTGTGGTGTTTCCATAGACTCTATAGAAATGGACACAACAACAAAAATGAGGCCAATGTGAAAGTAAAAAAAAGTGCAACAATGGCCACTCGATGCTGACTCCAAAAAACTTCCCTTGACTTCAATTCAAAAATGGTCATTTTAATTCTCAAGTCATTCTGATGTCATTAGCTAAAGTGTATTCTTCTTATCAGTGATCTGGTGGTCCCTTTGGGAAAAAAGTAGTAGATATTAGATTTCAAAAAGAGGAAGATTTAGGGATGAGGTTAGTTTGATGTCTTCTCCAATGAGATCAGCCCTGAACTTGAGTCACATAAACATTGGGCAGTGTCCTCGAGCTCAAGGGTCAGACCCACCTCCTCCACAAACCAACGAGTGACATCACTTTAGCTTCATCCATTCTACATACAGTTTATGGGTGTATCTAGACAACAATACAAATAGCATCAGCTTTCATCTGAGCACCTTGTACTCCTCTAGACTCTGACTCTCTCCTTCCCCGTTACTGCAGGAACAGGCGGCACTGGAAGAAGCAGCATCCAGTCAGACAGAGAAGTCCCAGGCGTGTCCCAACTCCAACTACAGGGACAAGTACAGTCACCTGATTGGCACCTCTGCAGCAAAAGATGCAGCACACACACTAGAGGCCAACAGGGCTTATGGCTGTGGTGAGCATGTGTACTATCTCATGCATTATGAGTTACTTTTCCTCACATCATTGTCGTACCTCATCAACTTTGGTGATTCTCTGTTCCAGTCCCGGTGGCCAACAAGAGGGACACTCGCTCCATAGAGGAAGCCATGAATGCAATCAGAGCAAAGAAACGGCAGAAGCTAGAGGACGACACGGGAGCTCACAGCAGCAGCTCTTGAGTCTCTGCTGTTTTCTTTGCTTTCCCTGCTGTTGTGTGTGTGCGGGTGTGTGCGTGTGTGAGCACATTAGTGTGTGCAGTCTCATTCATTATACAATGCAATATCCTGTTCTTAAGACGTTAAAGTATGACTTGTACAACAAGCCTCAATTCAAGTATGTATGCCACGCTCTGACAGAGACGGTGCTGAAACCAGTGGAGGATGCTCAGGTGTGTCTAATCCAGGAGGTGGATTAATTCTACATGTTTGTTCGCCTGTGACGTTCTGTCAGTCATCAGGTTTCTTACACACCGGATTGGACCATTGCAGTATAAGGAACTTGTTTAGATTTTTTTAAATAGACGTATGTTCAGCTACTTAAAAACATATTGCCATAGATCATTTAAAAAAAAATAACAATTTTGGCAGTATTTGAAATTTTTAATGCTGATATGCATTTACAGTCCAAAGTGGACATTTTATCATTACAAATATCGTCCATTTGAACTGTTGCTACATAGGATAATGTTTTGATGTCCAGATTTTAGAAGGTGTTGCTGGAAAGTCAGAGTGACAGTGTGTAACATCCAGTGCAGCTAAAGGGAAATGGGAGTACCATCTCTTGGCCAGCTTGGTTTGGTTTGTTGATTTTTCTTTTTCTTTTTGGTGTCAACCTAAAGTTGGAAGCATGCCATCTTGTCTATCATAAAAAGAACCCTGTTTTAGAAAATACAGTTTTGTCAATTTTAGAAATCTGTGATTAAGTCTGTGATTTTTCTTTGTTTCTGTACGTCTGCACTGACTGTGAATTTTGCTGTTGCTCCAACATAAATGTTATATTTTAAAGCCATATGATGGCTTACAAAAGGCATCATACAGAGCAGGAGTACCTTGTTGGGATGTTGGTCACTAAACTTTATTCTGTATCTTTTGTCATTATCAAGCATTCAGTGGAAGAGGAGGTTCTTGGCATCTTGATGTCTATTTTAACATGGTTGCACTGTTCATCCCCATGTGTATTAATAAATGGAGATTAGTTATTCTGACTTTGTATGTTGCCCTCATTTCTTATCCATAAGCAGGGCATTTTAACCATTACTAAAATATAGCAACGCAGACAATCAACCATGGAACTGACTAAACTAATCTCCTCTCATCAGGATACCAAAACATCATGTTATTGCTGTAGTAGGTCATGGGCGTTGTTTGATGCATTGGAATAGAATAGAATACTATATTTTATTGATCCTTTAAAGGAAATTGCTACATCAGTCACAAAAACACATACAACCTCACGACACCCAACACTGAAGGCACAGAAGCAGTAAGTAATACTACAGGAAATATAAATTACATACAGAATAAGAAAGGTATATGGCACAAAACAACAGAGATAAACATACCAATATGCAACATAACATTAACTACTTATTCTTCTTAAATTGATCAGTTAAATTACTACTAAACTGATGCCTACTTGAATACTTTCATTGTATAATTCAGCACATGAATACATTTTTTTAAAATAATTTATTTGTATTGTTTATTGTGAATACAGATTAAATCTGTATAATAATAACTGGATGTTTACCTCAACCAGCTAAACTATCACAACATTAGTGCATATTGAAGCATTAATATCTCTGTTGGGATGATGCGTTCACTGTACTGTCATCCCTGTTTGTCTCCTGAAGAAGGCGCCATAGATTAACCAAGACAAACGTTGGATTATTTTTTTTTTCCATCCTTGTTTCACACTGTCCTGCAGTTTCTGTCCTGCAGAAACACATATTTATTGCGCGCTGAAGACTCAGTCACGCACATGTAAAAAAATGAAGTCCATGTTTTTGTTGCTGTTCATCATTTGGTTTGCAGCTGCAGAGCTAAAACCCCGGAAAGGTAAGAGCAGACCCCGCTGATGCTTCTTTCTGTCCTGATCAGACGTGTGCGCGCTTTTAAATGAAGAAAAGTGTGGAAATGGGACTCAGATGAGGAAAGTTTGCTCGGACTCCGCTGCAGCTGAGCTCATATTTACACATCGACGTCCTGTGCTGCTCTAAACATAACTCTGGTGTTTTGTTGTTAACTTGTTTTTGCCTCATGCTGTCACAGAAAGTGAAATTTGTCTGAATAGTTTTGGGAAGAAGCAGGATCAATGGCATTTGTAGTTTCACACAATTTGTTGTAGATTGCAGTGATTTGGGAAAGTGTTTGATTAACTTAAAAGTAAATGAATTTTATTTATTTATATATTTATTTGCCGATCAGTTTATCTGCGCCACATGCGTTTCCCATTAGCTCATCCTTCTCATGCTTGACACCCAGGCTCCGGGGTGGTTTGTACTTTCAAAGACAAGACTTACAGCCCAGGAGACAGCTGGCATCCTTACCTGGAGCCCTTTGGATTCATGTTCTGCATGCGCTGTGTGTGCGCAGAGGTACCTTTTCTAACAATATAAAGGGTAATTACACTAAAATTGCTGAAGTTCAAAGGCAGCCCATGCTTGTGAAACTCTGATCTTTCTCAGACAGGCCATGTGAAATGTAACACAATCAAGTGTCCCGCTCTGCCATGTGAAAACCCAGTGACCGAGCCCCAGCAGTGCTGTCCCAGATGCACAGGTACACGGCCTCTGTCTGAACACCTCCTCAGAGTCTGGAGATCCTCACTGTGACTTTACACATCCTCTGTAATGATGTGTGCTCCTCAGATCAGCCCAGGATCCCTGCAGGGCTGAGAGCTTCGGTGAAATCCTGCAGGTATAATGGAAGTATTTATCAACCAGGGGAGACCTTCACTAAACACGACCTCTTCCCATCCAAGCAAAGCAATCAGTGTGTAATGTGCACGTGCTCTGTAAGTTCACTCTAATTCTTGCCTCGTTATTAATCTGAAAAAGATGTTCGGGAACTGCTTTTCACAGTGTGCGCTTTACACACCATAAAAAGAGACTAAAATACAAAGAGATGGAGGAGAATAGATCAAATAGCAAAAGGTTCAGATCCTTGCCAGTTGAGACTCTGTTTGCAATAAAATGTTTTTGCTATTTAATATTTATAAATTCCCCACCGTTCGCCTTCAATTAGGAGTTGTTCTTTTCTCTAAAATATATCAAAGTACTGCCAGTACAACATAGCAGGGGTGAAAAAGTCAGTGGAAAACTAATGTTCATAACACAATGTCTCTTTAACATTGTTCTTTGCTCTATAAATATTGCTGGAGCCTCCAAACTCGTACCACATAGAGGCCACTTGTGCAATATTTCCTCAGGTCATAGAGGTGCTGAAGTGTCTCCTGTTTCACACTTTGCAAAAATGAGTGTATGTGTGCTGTGCATATGTGTCGAAGGCTGTGTCTGCCCACTGATGGCATGCAGCGAAAGGGGAAATGCATCAGTTAAATTCCAGTTTAATTGTAATAGTGTAACTGGTGAAAACATCTTGCTTTGGTTTGTGTGTTGGCTTAGCTCAGTTATAATCATCCGATATTGACCCGAAAAGCAGAAGTGAAGCCAAAACTGAAATCAACAAGTTGTCCTGGGCAGTGTGAAAAGTGAATTTTATAAGCTGTTAAGGATTTTTTTTGTTCACAGATGTTTATACGTCAACAAGGAGACTTTACATAACAACAAACTGAACCGGACTCCGGATATACATTTTAGAGCAGAACAAATCATGTTAATCTTATTAGGTTTCTTCAGTCTACTGTATCTTTTAGTTAGAAGATTCAGTATCCTCTGTATCACAGTGTCAATAGGATTTACTGCAGTTTTTAAAATGGATTACTCTGTTATCTTGATTTTTTTTTCAAACATGCCATTGGGGTTGGTGGTTCTCCTTTTTTTCTTTTTTTTTTTTAACAGAATGGAAATATCTTCTGCGCTCTGAAAACATGCCAACCTATCACCTGTTCCTTGCCAGTCTCTGTTCCAGATACCTGCTGTTTGGTGTGTAAAGGTAGTCAGACGCCTTCAAGATGAGAAAACACCTTTATTCTGTTGCCAACCTGGAATAATAATTTTAAGAATTTAGGACTGAGTTATATATGACTAGTTATAGAGTGTTTTCCATGTATAACTAAGCCTATTGAACCAAATATGACCATATTATTATGATTTAAATCTAATGTCAGTAATGTCAGTAATCAATAACATCATACAAATACCTGCCATATTTTCATAGTAATCACATTGTCCTCACATTTGATCCTTTTCTCTTAGATCATGGCACCAGTGGTTCTTCATCAACAGAGGATGGAAACCAGCAACTGAACAGAGGCGTTGTAAGTTGTTGCTGTTTTTTTTTTTATTAGTGTTTATCAGACATTGTTTTCATGTGGAAGTTGACTATATTGTAAAATGTATTTTAACTGTTGTGCGAGTTTGCAAAGCATCCTTATTTGTGAGATCACTAAAAGAATCAGTGGTCATGCAAATCAGTTATTTTCCCTTAAAGATCACTTTCTAAACCTGACATGTTATATTCAGATTATTTCTAAAACATCATTTTTACTGTGATCAATAAAGACGAAGGCTTCACATTCTTCATTGTGAACCTTGAACCATTTGGCCCAATGCGGCAGTGATTCACATCTTTGGAGGTCGTCTATGTGCTTTAATGATTTATGACGTGGAATTTTGCTCCTTCAGCTACCACTGAGGGAAAAGCAAGAAAAACAATAGCCGAACAGATGAGGGATAACTGCATTTTATTCTGTTTGTCCTTACAATAGAGGCATTCAGTTGACCAGTGCTCTGGAGAGCAGAGCAGGGCGCGGTCCGACCGTGCCACTCCACCCAGGGTCAAGACTTCTCCCAGAGGCCTGAGCCTCAGTAAACTTAACCTCAAAGGGGCTTCAGACACCACTGTGAAGTTTTTGTTGCAGAGGAAACATCAAAGAGGTGAGACTTTGTCAAAACAGAAAGATCATTTATAGGTATTTGATTTTATGGAAGTGTTCCCCACAAGTTTACGATTGTTTCCATATGCAGTACAACACTCAGATGTTTTCCATTTCTCTCAGCGTGTTTATACAATGGCAAGACATACTCTCATGGAGACATGTGGCACCCAGTTTTGGGGAAGGTCCTGGAATGCATCCTGTGCACTTGTACCGATGGCCTCCAGGACTGCAAACGCATCACGTGTCCCAGCCAGTACCCGTGCCAACATCCGATTAAATCAGCGGGAAAGTGCTGCAAGACTTGTCCAGGTAGCCAAACATGACTTGCAACATAATGAACTGTTTATACTGGTGATGATGCTGATGCCCTGTAAACATCACCCACTGTCCCTGTTTTGTTCTCTCCAGAGAGTAAAGCTGAAAGTAACCAGACCCAGTGCTATCTGGGATATAAGAATAACCTCTTGGTGTATAAAGTAGAGTCATCCTTAAACGTTGACTCGCCCAACACAGTTAGGATCATCGCTGTTGAGAGACAAAGTACTGCTGAGGTTGAAGTGCAAGTGTGGAACACTGTAGAAGGTACTGTAACCACCGACCACAACAATATCAAAGAAAAGGTTCAACATTTATGGAAATACCCTTGTTATCACTCATACACTTGTGTGTTTAATATAAAGTTACAAAGCTAACATGACGTCACCTCTTAGTTTGTGGACTTGCATTTTGGAGCCAGGAGATCGGCCTTTGAACATCGCCATGGTTGTCATTAGTCCATATTTGGACATGAAGGGAGGAGGCGGGTCTGCAGCATGTGTATGAGACAGGAGTTCAGGGCTGGTGTCTTTGGAGAACAGGCCTGTGGAACAAATTAAGCATCCATCTAAATATTTATTTTTTAAGCCTAATATCTACTTATTGATAGTTTTTTTTTTCAGACAAACAGATTACTAATAAGAAGAATTAATGACATCGGAATCACTTGTGGGAAAAAAAAAAATCTCTCTAGGTTGAAAACAAAAAATAAAACAACTGGAATCATAGACTCAAATATGAGGCCAATGTGGAAGACATGCAATACTTCGGACGGCCACTAGATGTTCGTTCAAGGGTCAGACCCCCACCTCCCTCCTCCATTCATATCCAAATATGGTCACTACTGGCTCCAAACAACCAACATGGCAACGTTGCCAAACTCTGGGTTTAAAAACATGAGTTCACAAACTAATGGGCAATGTCACACTTGCTTTGTCCATTCCTACACACAGTCTATGATTCCTATATACAGTCTATGATTGGAACCAGAGTCATTTGGGGCCAGCCTCTAGGGGCCGTTGGGAGTATTACACTTTTTTGCACTCCTGTATTGGCCTTATTTTTTGAACCCCGATTACTTTTGTCCATTTCTATAAACAGTCTGTGCTTCTTTTTCACTTCATCTTTAATGTATAAACATGAGAGTGATCAACACTTTGATATTAGCTCAAGTGGTGGGTTGTAAGCAGGCATTTAGTCTATTTTCTATTGCTTAGGTATTACACTTTTATCTGGCTGATATTTCAGATTTCTTAGCTCATTCACCTTTTTTGTTTTTTTAGCAGATATGTGTAAGTTCTACATGTAAATGCACCACTTGAACATTTTGTTCACTAAGGTTGTAAGATTATTTTACAAAATTTCAAAAGTATATAATATTGTTTCCCTAGTGTTTGATTCTCCTCTGATTTTTTTTTTTTTTTACAGATGTTTTACAGTTAATGGAAATTGGTGATGTTCAAAGAAAAGACATTATAGATCATCCAGAAAATTACACTTTGCTTACAACACTTGATGAAGGTTTGTTCTTTTTTATTGTTATTATTATTATTATTATTTTACGAAGCAGTTATATATTTAGATCCTAGAAAAATTATTTTAGACATGAGATCTGATAATGATTTTTTACGTGTGTGTTAATTTTATATTAACTCAAGTTCATTTTCCAGAGATATGGAGAAAGTTTAAAGAGGAGGGAGGGAATCTGAGTAAAGCTCCTCAGACCACAATTTGTGAAGACGGCATCCGGGAGATGGTGACTTTCCTAAATCCTAAACAAACAGAAGGCCAGTGTTCACCCTAAAGGTCACTCTACATATCTGTATTCCCAATAACTTCATGGATGACATACATACTTAATTCATACGTGTTGCACTTGGATGTCATTCCTGTAAGTGGAATGTTGTTTTTGTTTTTTTTAAATACATCATTGTTCATCGTGTTTTAATCATCACATATTTTTCTTTGTAAGTTATTAGAATATAAAACATGGACTGTAGCCGTGTGGTTGACAGATGGTCAAAACCTGTAATAATTGAAACTTTATTAAACTTTGTGGATTTGTTTTGAAGCTCTAAACAAAATGTGAATGTGGAGTATGGAGCTCAGAGAAATTTTGGGAAGGGCACTTTGTGACATTGTTATCTGCATTTGTCAATAGACGACATTGTGGGATGAGTATTTCTGCAACAAATCCAATGCTTAACAATACTTGTGTTTTTGAGGGATGGTATGATCATCAACATATTTATTGTAAATACAAGTTAAGTATTGTTTTGTTTTTTTGTAAGATTCCTGTGTGTATATATGTGACTGTTTGAATGTTGTTTTTTAGCAGCCAGAGGCCTCACATGGGAGTAAACACAGTGATTTCACAACTGTGTGTTGTTTAGTGACAGGACAGGCTTCCCAGCTCTTTCTTTCTGATGTCAAATATAGACCTAGTGTAGCTTTTTTTATGCAGCAGGAGGATTTGGTGTGTTATCATAGCCTGACATTTTACAACTCCACATACCTTCAATAATTGTATTTTGCAGTTGATGTAGCTGAGTGCACTCTGTGCGTCTGCTCACAGTTTGAAACTATAAACTCATAAAATATGTCTGCTCTGTGTCTGGATGTTTAAAGGAAGGTTTAACCTACATGTGATGAAATAATTTGCTTGGAGTCAACCACAACAAGACAGTGGGAATATCTTAAGTCAAGATGAGTCTCGGCGCTCGTAGTTGTTTTGAAGAATGATCTGCTGATTCATCAATGGTCTGCATGCCGGCCATAGCAGAGCGGTCTTAACACAGCCATCGCCTGAAGGCTTCGATTAAGTGGAGCTCCGGAAGGCCGGATAAACTGTGTTTTCGCTGGAAATGAAATATTATCAAAGGCATGGAAATCAAAAGCAGAAACTGAAATTCTCATCACCTCCAAAACTCACACTCACACAATCTCCAGTATTTTCAAATCATTTGTTATAAGTTATTGTAACTTGATAATACCAAGGTCTGTGCCACTTGTTTTCTCTGTCTCACACCTGTGTAATCATTCTTCTTTCTTTTTTTATGGCTTTATATCCAAGATTTTATGAGCACGTAGTGCCTCAAACTGATATTTTGAATAACCCTCCTAATTATTCCTGATGGAGGTTAGAAACTAAAAACTCCTTAAAGTCGAGGTGGACTGGCACAACACTGCTCTCATACTGTTCTGTGACATAAAGCAAAATCTGTGAGCTAGAAAGCTGTAAAAGATTCAAAATCCAGTCAACTGGCACAAAGTGTTGGCTGCATGAACTAATAATGTCTGTCTAAAACCCTATAATACACTGTATATATGATTCACTACATGTATATGTCTATGACAACCATTCAAAAAGCTGTAATCAGTAATTCTACATGAACAAAATATCCCATTGTATAGGTGAACAAACCATCACCTGACTGCACTTCCCCTCAGCTCAATGAAACTTTATAGTTTTTTGAGTTTGTTTTGTTATCCAGCCCACAATGGTGGTGTTTATGTTCACTGCTCCCATAGCAGCAGTGTCTACCACAGCAGCAGCAGCAGCAGCAGCAGCTGTTCACAGGGGGAAAAAAAACAACTTTAAACACTTACATTGCACATCCTGCTCACACTGAAGGGCAGACAGACAGAGTTAGAGATGACAGTGAGCAGCTAACGAGACAGATGTGTAGAGACAGTCGACAGAGCTGATTCACCAGGTGGTCGCAAACATGACTGTCATTCAAATAAATGATAATGTTGCTTGAGGTCAGATGGATAAAAATGTATTACTATGTCATTGCTGTGTTCACAAGTCCACTGCCCCCAGGTGGCAACAAAAAAAGAGAATCCATGTGTTTTTTACACATTAAATTAATAAACTGTTCAAATTACAGTGGAGTTTACAACAATATATTTGTCAGTTTTTCTCATAGACTGAATATAGCATGGATGAAGGTAATGTAACATCACCTGTTGGTTTGAAGCCAGGAGTTTGGTGTTGGAAGGTTGTCATGTTGGTTGTTTGGAGCCAGAAGTGACCATATATGGATATGGAGGGAGGAGGGAGGAGACTGACCCCTGAACCTAATGACACTGCCCAGTGTATGAGGCTGGAGTTCAGGTTCTCATTGAAGACCAGACCTGTCAATCAAACTAACCACAACACTAAACATTAAAAACAAAACCTCATACATACTTGATGTTTTTTTCAGTGTACCACCAGATCACTGATAAGAAGAGTTGACTTTAGCTTATGACATCATCAAAAATGTATTGACTGAGTATTTCATGATTGAAAATGATTTTTTTTTTTTAATTGAAGTCAGAATCTAGTGGTTTTGGGGAGTATTGCCCTTTATGCACTTCTACATTGGCCTCATTTTTGAGCCCCAGTTGCCTCATCCATATAGTGTAGGTTTTTTGTTTTTTTCCCTCTGGTTTCAATTTTGCTCTCAGATAACTTTTTGAAAAATAAAATCTGTATTGTTGTCATTCGATGAATGACTGTGCTGCTTGAAAAAAATATCAATGCAGGTGAAGAAACTGAGGGGCATCTGTTTTTATGAAAAAGTAAAAGAAGTAAATAATACGCCACAAACACAAACTTAAAAGTAGCTGCACTGTAGACAGACAGTTCAGCCTGGTCATAGAAACATGGAGCTCCAAAGGAAAGATGTGTGAGCGCAGCACCAGTGTCTTTGCTCAGCAGCACTGTGTGCAGTCTTTCCTCGGGCCTTCTCGATCAACAGGTGTCAAATTATCACTGTGGTTCCCATGACTCAGTCAGTGTGCAACTGCAGATTTAGTAGACTAAGTGGGCGCTTCACAATAATATTGCTTCCCTTCTCTGTGAACTCCCGACATGCTCTCTCCGTCCCCTCCCCTTAGACAATGACTCATTGTGTTTCTTTCACACTTTGGCCCAGACAGCTCCGTCCATCTCTCACTAAACGCATGAAACAATATTTTGAAACGGACGCACTTCCCTTGTACGGCTTCATTACTCTCACAAAAAGGCTGTCATATTTCTGTGTTAGCTGTGGGAGCTGACAGTCTCTCCCTTGGTCGTCCAAAATGGCTGATCCAGGCACAAAGGGTGAGAAAGGGCTGTTCTACTTTGATCCTGCCAAGTTAAATTGGCACCTTTAAGTTCAAATTTTCACGTTGACATTTTCCCATGCAGGTCATTAAAAATGCATTCAGGTTTTGAAAACGTGCTGTATTTAGTAGAGCTGCATGTTTTGATATCGCCGTGTGTCACTTTTGATGGAAATCCCATCAGTCCACATTTTGCGGATGTTTGAATTCGTCTCGTGGGCTAATTCAGCTATGCATGCTCAGTCTTGGCTCTGGCATTTGTAACAGCTGGGGGCAGTCAGTAGGTATAAATCATGCAGTCGGTCAGCTCCCCGTGTGTGTGTGTGCTCCACCCCGCTGCCCATGTAGCCCAGATTCAATGAGAAGTGAAGAAAATGTGAGACTCGGGGTCACGACTCGGCCCAGGATTGAACGCAGTCCTTAGCCAAAAATATGACATTAACAAATAAGTTTTACTGTTATTGAATATGTGACTTCCAAGAGGAAACACAAATTAATGCACACTGTAGTGAGGACTCTGAAATGGGTGATGCTGCTGGTACAGGTTTATTACAGATCTGATCACAGTCTTACAAATGGAAGCAGCTGTGTTGAACCTATTATAAAATGACACAAAAGACATAATCTGCTGCGGCAAGTACTTCCACACAGATGCATACAGTACAGTGTTTGTGAGGAACTGAAGCATTGCAAATCAATCAGGCAGTCTTTTGATTCAAAGGGAGCCAAATTGTGTTAAGTTAATTAAGTCTGATAGATGTGTTTGCTTTCATAGCTGATTAAGGTGCTCAGCAGAACCCCTGAGTTTATACTTCATCAAAATACTTCCGAAATCTATCAAGGGCTCTGTTTTTTACACCCTTACCCTCTCATTAATTAAGTTGGCCCTGATCATTTTAGCTGATGATTGGAGTCTGGCCAAGAAACCACGGACAATACCGGGATACATGTCATGAACACTTTGGTCTTAGTCCCCTCAACCTGAGCGGCTGAGTTGAAAGGTCAAAATTTTAAACACATGTTGTAATGACTGTAAACTATTAAAGACGGACCACAGTGAGGTCTATTCTTTTCACACAAAATAAAGAGTGACAACAACGTTACGGTTATGATCTGTAATTAATAACGGCCTCTTTTCAGATGTCAGTATCTGAAGTCTTTCCAGGATTACATGATAAGTGTGTTACAGTTCAATCGTCCATCAAAAGAAATAATGAATAGGTCCAGTCTGCAGTGAACTCATTTGGCACTTGAGTAATGAGGAGTGTTGATGAGGTATTCAGGCCTATTCTTCCTGAGCCAAATCTGGTGTCTGAGTCTCCACAGGGTTATTCTCAAAGCTTAACTGTTGGCCCTCAAATCTGAGAGTCAAACAAATCTTACCCAAACATTTCTCAGGCTTGATTGCTATGATGACTGCTCCAGATGTGAAACTGTGCAGTGTTCAAATATCCAGAAAAAAACAAAACAAAACATATAGATTTGTAAACACAAATCTGTCGTGCTGAAGCCCATCGATGTCTTTCCTCGCCGTGTTTTTCTGTTGTTTTTTTCCTTTTGGACAGAGCATCCCGCTCCACTGCCAGAGTTTGTTATATCACCAAGAGCGTGGATAAAATGTGTTTTTGCTTAATAACTCACCTCATCAGTTCTTCGTGGTAGGAGCAAAAGAGGTTACAGAAGAAAAGCACAACTCAGCCTTTTTTGTCTGTTTATTCTGTGTTGAAGTTAATGTGGGGAGGGGTCCAGCGAAAATACAAAGAGACATCATTTTCTACTGGCTTTGCTTTACAATGTAAATTTAAACTAGCTTTGGGTGGATTACAGTGAAACTAAATGAAAACTGTCAAGAAATAAACCACAGACATATGTGGAGTGTGGATTTATCTCCTGACTTGAAGGGATTTGTCCCATTAGACCAGAGGTGTCCAATCCTGGTCCTCGAGAGCCCCTATCCTGCATGTTTTAGATGTGTCCCTCTTCCAACACACCTGATTCAAATGACCAGGATCATTACCAGGCTTCTGCAGAGCTTGATGATGAGGTGGCCTTCGAGGACCAGGATTGGACACCTCTGCATTAGACCATTTCACTTCTTTAACATGCATCAGGCCAACAAGTGTAAACCCCCAACAGACCTATCAATAACACCAGTTGAACACATAGTTGACACAGTAGAGGAGCATTCATACACATTTTAACATCAAGGTCAGTGTTCTCATCATGTGATTAACTAATAACAGTGAAATCAGTTGTATGATGTTTTTTATTTACTATCAACCTGCATCCAGTGTTTTTCATTCTTGTACCATGTGGACCAAAAGCCTCTGCTGTTTTATTTTTAATCTTTCTGTTTCTTCTTTTAAATATTTTGTCCTGTCCTGTTTTCTCTCCTGAGTCTCACTATTTTTCTGTACCGACAGTATTGACGTGCACTTGAAATAAATCCAAACACTTACATAAAACATGCTCAGGAGTAGTTGGAGTATTTTTGGCTATCCTCTAACCTTATACTTGTTTCTATATAAAGCATCTTGTGCTGAACTGTGCTGACAGATTCAAACCTTACCTGACTCTGATTACGTACTGATAACCTGATGAGGCTCAAAAAGAAAACTGCAGTTGCTTTGATATTTATCCCTCTGACTTCTCTCCTGACGCCAAATACCTCAGGATTGATTTGATGCTTGCAATCAAAAGATAATGTAAGACAATAAATCATTTGATTAATCTGATTAATTTATTATTTAATTAAAAGATTGATCAAAAGGTTTGTTTATAACACAACCAGTGACAAATGCTGAAATATAATCAACTAAGTGGATTCATGTTATTCTTCAGCATCTTGTGAACACATGGGGGGAAATTTGTTCTGAAAAGTTACTTGAGAGTTTAGTAAGTTTGGGATGAGGTCAGTGAATGCCTGCAGTGTAACAACCATTAGTGTTGACTGATCACTGCCCAAAGATGTGGGAAACTAGCGTGTAGAACGACCGTAAGCACAATAGTATGTGTCCATTTGTTTTTCTTGCATCAAAATCTCCAATATAAAAACAGCGCACTGATGCAACCGTAGTTTCTTGACATGCTAATCATCACTTCAACATAACTTTGAACAGAGCAGCTAAAGAAGTTCATGCCAGGACTCACTGGCTGAGGAACAAGCTCCATCCACTCCCTGACAGCAGATCCTTACAAGGCCTTATGCTTCACTGCAGCCTGGACAGAGCAGTAAAAGTGTTACGGAAAAAACAATAATATACAAATTTGATAGATTTAGGTTGCATTCGGCATCAATGATTTTAAGCAGCTGTGGTGTTCAATACTGTTGGATATCGTTGCAAGATGGATAAACTCTACTGAGTGGATCTGGGCTCCAGCAGAAAGTAGTACCTCTGAGCGTCTCGGTCATTTGGCGCAGTTTAGTCGTTACCATGAAATATGTCGCAAAAGATGAAAAGAGCTCGACCCGACACTCAGCTCCAGGTCAGCTGTTTACCTGATAGCACCAATCAGAACAGTGCTGACTGTTTACCCGACAAAACACACTTTTCAAAGGTGAAATAAACCAGCATGTCATAAAAGTAAACTACTTATTGTGCTTTTTTATTTGTAATTGTTGAGATTTTCTTGACTTTAATACACTTTAATAACACACTGCAGGCACCATGTTCCCTTATGGCATCTAAAGATCACGTTTTCAGATTGTAGGGCAATAAAAAAACAGCTTTAAGTTGTTTTTGTGCCATTAAATGTTGTTGTAAAAGCGCCAAACAAATACCTTAATAATTATCTCTGAGTAATAATGAAAACTGTAGCTCTTTAAAAGGAATTTCATACAGAGATATAGTCATCTGGATCACAAGTAGCTTTATAGGATTATGAATGATGAAATCATTTCAAGGCTTCACTAAAAATTCAATTTCTGCCTCATAATATGACAACGTTCTCAATACAGTATCTATAAAGTACCTGCTGGCAGTATACAGAAAGCACTTTGCAGTACATGTATTATTTACCATTCAATACATACAGAAGCAGGAAAATATCCAGACACAAATGTAAAAATGTAGAATCACTGCATGAAATATCTTCAGAGGCCTATTGATTTATTCCACCGAGGCTGAACGTGCATTCCACATCTGCAAGCTGCTCTGAAGACAAATAATGGAAATCAGATGACGGACAAAACCATGAAATCAAAAAGGGAATGAACAACGAAAACAAAACATGACTAGAAAGTTAAAAGAGCTTCCACTCTAAGCTCGTAGAAATAACACAAGTGGAATAACATCTTCAGGTGTAATAAAACATTGTCATTTATTTCTTAATATTAAAGTGAATTATTTTAGTCATACATTTTACTGGTCTGCAGACGTTTGCTACAAATACTCATATATCTGTCTGGCGCAAGCTATTACAGCTAATAAAGAATAATTCACCAAAAAGTGTATCATATTCACAATGACTGTACAATATTTTAAAATAACTGCAAGTTTTAAAATCACCTTCTCTCAGCTTCTTCAGTTTCCTATTTGTTTTGTACTTGAGCACTCAATATGTTCAAGGTTGAAAACATTGACTAAAAGTCTACATATCAAAAGAATATCCCCTCAAAGTATGAAAAATCAATTACATTTAGAGTCATCGTGCGGCTCATCATATGGGGTTAAATGTGTAAAATTAATGCAAAAAATTCAGAGCGGTCGCATTTAAAGCAAAACAACAAAGATTTTAAACTGGTTTTCCAAAAAGAAAAAAGTCAACCAGGAAATACAGTTTCTGCAGATGCCATCCATCACTACATACTTGCATATGACACATGAACCCTGAACTTCACAACTACATGGAAAATAACATTAAATCATCAATTTGCTGTTAAATAAAATGCACATGCAAAATTAATTCACCACTTTTTATTTATTTATTTATTTATTTTTGACCCTGGAGGTTTAAGTTCTATTCAGTTTCATATGAATCCATATTAAAGCGTCTGTGCAGGTGGAGGTTCAGCTCTGGTTTGGTTGCTCACTACTTGTTCCATTGCTTTCTCATGGACCATCTTGTACTTTGTCTTGAAATCCCTCAGCAGTGATTGAGCTTCCTTATATTCTTCCTTGTCTGCACTGTGCATGGCTCTGTCTGCACAGACAACAAAGTGACACTCAAGAAAAGGTCATAAAAGGTGAATTGGTTGGAGTACAGTATGTATAAATAAGATGTGCATACCTAAGGGGACGGCTTTTATTGTTGAACTCTTCTTGATTTCCTCCATCATTTCATCCACCCTATCAGTCGGCTGCTTTCTGGGTTTCAAAGGCGGCAGTTTTTTAATCTGTGCACAGAAATAATATGAAGGTGATTTAGTTTGACAGCAGTATTGTTAATCAGTTTCCAGTTGTGTGGGGATAAATCTCTAACCCTTTTCTCTCTTTCTTTGTATGGTGTCTGGATGCTATCAAGTTTTGGTTTGGAGTCTCTGTAAACATTAAGATTCTTCAGTCTGTGCTCCAGCATCCTAACAGCTGCCTGGATTCCTGTTGGAAGAATAAAGCATCAGTCTTCTCTATGGAGAGACAGTATAATGAAAAACCTTTATTGGGGAACTGGAGGATTATTGTACAAAAACCTAAACAGCTGTAGGTGACATTTCCCTCCTCGCTCCTCACCAATGGACTTCAGTGCACGGTTTGGTTTTACATCCGTCAATGTTTTGTAGCTTGTGATATGTTCAGGGTTATCTCTCTCCTCATCCTGTGTCGAGTCTTTCTCTTCAGGTGGAAGATCGTATCCATCTGCTGCCTGAACAAGAAATGACATTCACTGCACGAAAGCTCAACTCTCCATAAAACAACATTCAGTAAAGAGGGAAACATTTGTTTTGAATATTGAAACCACCAAGAGGAACCTTAAGTTCTTGCAACTACACATCTGCATACCTGAGTAAAAAAGAGGTGTCCTGTCTTTTCCTGGAAGGTGCAATCTGTGCTTTTCTTGTCCTCAGATCCTGTTGTTGTCTCCTCACTTCTGTCATCCAGAGGCTGTGCAGGACAATTTGTCTTTACCAGCTGTTTTGCCACCTTTGGGATTTTTTCTTCCACCTGCAGAACAAAAATGTCAAAAAAGTACAGAAAGAGTTATACACATATTTTCCAATGGGTGCATCCCACCAGCAGAGACACTTAGCTACAGCACAATCTAGAGGACAAACCTAACCTGCCATTTTGGACCAGTGGACACCCTCAGTGGGAGCTTCACTCTTTCTTGTGGCTTCGTCTTTATTGTTATCCCCAGTCTCTCTTGGAGGTAATAGGTGAGTAAGGGAGGGTCCCCTGGTTTCAAACAAAGTCAGGGATTTCTGAAATCTGAACCATACTTTAAAATCTGCTTTTTAAGGAGACAGATTACCTCTCCTCTGTGTGGTCAGAGGGTTGGAGTGAATAACAATTTCACAAAGTGTTGGGAAAAGAGCAGCAGCCAGCAGTGCTTCTTCATTCACGATCTGAAGACAAACCCCAGATGAGATGTGTTTGTCCGAATTATTATTTTCAGAATGATTTATTTATACGAAATAGAAACACACCTTGTTGTTTGCTAGATTGAGGAACTGAAGCTGTGGTAGTGGCACACTGGATCCCTCGCAGAACTCCTCCCAGTTATCTTTATGAAAGATCTGGACAGGCCATAAGAGACTCAGGTTTACTGCAGAGATTTGAATGTAGAGGAGCGATTTGAAAACACTGTGTTGAAGCTGCTCAGACACCAACTGTGTAACCAATTGCCTGTGAAAATCTCTTCAAATGGTCATCAGTGTTTGTATTTGGCTCAGAGGGGGCTGGATTGGGAAGATAAACAGAAGAAAATAAATATTTCTCTGAGGATGTTTTGCAAATTGCAGGTCAGTTATGAGATCTATCAGCTTCTGACCACTGACCTCCTCCCTCGTCTTCAGCTCGCTCTTCGGTAGAAACCTGGACAGGTTTTGAAGCACCCATCAGTTGCATGTATGGTATTTCAGAAATGTGGTTCCCCTGTAGATTTAAATGCTTCAGTCTGTAATCGATAAATATAAATGCTTGATGACTATTTCCTCCAACTTTTACTGTATATTTTGATATAAGTCACACTTTGGAAACTTCAAACCACATCAGAACCTCTTCAGGTTTTTAAGACTGTTGAAGACTCCAGAGGACAGTTTGTTATCATCAAGCATCAGGACTTTCAGAGCTTTAAAATGTGTGTCCTCGTCTTCAGCCGGCCTGCACAAAAAGAAAAACAACACAGTTCACTTACATCCTAAAATCCACACTGATAATAAGTTATGAATCCATTTCTAATTTCATACTGTATGTAGCTTCTGCTCCACTGGCTGTAAAGCAGGTGTGATGAATTTTGTTACATTTCCTTCACCAGAGTCTTCTCCTGAATAAGGACTGTGTGAATTTTGAACATGTGTGCGCCCCCTGTTGGTCAGTTTGAAAACTGCTTCAAGGTTTGTGGCCTTTCTCAGGACTCAAGTGGTTTGGACTATTTGTTATTAAAATCTAAAATCAGAATCAGTAAAGGAGAATTGAAACTAGATGAGTGAATGTTGTTATTATACCTATTTTGAAAGATAACTACAAAGCTCTAATACATTTTCATCATTATTAGACATTTAAATACACTATCTGTACAACACAACACAGTGTGAAGATGCTGTATTGAGCAAACTGACAGGATATTTTCTGCAGTTTGAACCAGCCTTTTTTCTGTAGAACAAATGTTTTTCTCTTAATCTGCAAACTGCAGCGTGATGTTTGTAGTAACTTTCACAATAAAAGCTTCTTTTTTTTGTTAACAGATTTTGTTTCAAAATCCAGGTCTGCAAGTCTTATACTGTTGTTTCCCTGAAAATAAGGTACTTACAGCTGTGTGTTGTCATGACTGGAGGAACCCAGATTAGGAGGAAGACAATGAAGCTGATTTCCAGTCAGATGAAGGACTTCAAGACGTGGAAGACAACCAAGGGAAACAATAGCTTCAGCTGATAAACTGTTGTAGGACAAATCCAAAACCTGTGAGAAGGTAAATCAATTATTTATATGGAGACAAAACAAGGAGAGGAATGGTGCACACTGTTGCACCAAGATAAAATTATGAATAACTTTGTCCATCTTACCTCAAGATGAGGGAAGTCAGCAGCATCAAATCCCAGGTGGTGAATTCTGTTTACAGACAGGTTGAGTTCTCTCAAAGACACAAAACTGCTGAAAGATGCTGCAGAAAAACAAGTTATATTTAATCCTTCTTATCTTGCACACAACCACACTGAATATAAATCTGTGTATTATGCATAGACTGTATACAGAATGGAGCAAGCCAACATGACATCGCCAGTTGGTTTGTGGAGTTGCAGTTTGAAGCCAGGAGTTTAACATTTGAACATCGCCATGTTGGTTGCTTGGAGACAGAAATGACCATATTTGGATATGAAGAAGATGAATGTGAGGACTCCAATGTCCATGAGACTAGTGTTCAGTGCTGGTCTCCTAATGTCGATCAAACTAGCCACGCCCCTAAATATTCCTCTTTTTGAAGCCTAATATCTACTTAACAATGCATCATTACATCATCTAGTGGCTGTCTGCGTCATTTTATCTTTGTAAATTTCTATATACAGTCTATGATATTATGTAAGAATAGTCACCTAAAGAGAGGGAGTTAATAGATGCATCGATGAAAGCTACATTATTAAATGCCTGCAATTCTTCTGCTTTGACCTGTGCACAGCGAAGGAGAATCGTAAATCGGTTTCACATGTAGACCACCAAATCATTTTGACTAACACGTAAAAAAAAAAAAAAGAAAAGTAAAGAAAGCTCTTACAAAATTCAGATTCTGCTGGCTGATGTTGACAGAGTAGAGCAGGGATGGCTTGTTGACAAAGTGTGACTGGAGCTACAGAAGAAAATGTAAAACAAGGAAATGCATTTCTGTCTGAAAATGCAGCGTGAATGCTGAGAGGTGCAATCTTCAGCCACCACCTCCTGCTTTAAGGCCCCGCACCAGAACCACTCAAATATCAAGTCAGCACTCTTACAATCACAGTCCTTTTCTTTGATTACTGCCGCTCATTAAAGGTCATTTATCATACTTTTAAGGTAATTTATTACTCACATACTGTAATTTATTACAGATATATAGTCGTTTAAAACACATTTATAGTAATGCATTACATCATTTAAAGTAATTTATTACAATCTAAGGTATTCTATTACATTATAAGTGATTCATTAAGCTTTTAGAGCAATGTAATACTCATTTTGTGTAATCTGTTATTGGTTCCAGCATTGATACAACTGAAACACATGTAGATTTGTTACCAGGAAGGGTCCATCTAAGGTGACACCATCGAGTGGATCAGCCACCCTTTCTTTTTTATAAGTCATTTTTATTCTTTTGTGCAGACGCCTGTAATTCTCTTCCTCTGCCTTTCTGTAAGCCACAAGCCAATGACCAGCACCTGGACACAAAGAAAACATGTCAGGAAACTGGGATTTACTCAATTCTTTGACGGTATACTTAGAAAAACAAATCTGCTTGTAAGGTACACAACACAATGAACATCAGTCTCTCACACCTCAAATACATTATTCTTTGATTCGGTTACTCTATGTATAGCTTCTATTAAACATTGGACATGAATCTTTTATTTGCTGGAATTTATTACATAACTTGAATTTGACTTTCATGTTGAAAATGAAAAAAGGATGAAAAAAATAAACAAAAAGAATTATAATACACACTAAAATATATTGGGTTGTTTTAACCCAGGACTGAGTCAATATTGGACTAACTACATGCTGGGTTCATTTAAACAAGGAAGATAGGCTGTTTTTACCACACATCGGGTTAAAACAATATAATGCTGGTACAAATAAAATACTGGGTAAAAACCACAAAATGTTGGGTACAAATATCGGATAAAAACAACAAAATTTTAGGTAAACATAATAAAATATTAAGTAAAAAACAAAATGTTGAGTAAAAACAGACCACTTTCTGGGTTAAATTAACCTAGCATTAGTCCAATATTTTCCCAGTTATTGTGTACGTTTGTGTGTTTTAATAATCTTTGTATATTAAAGAAAAATAAATTCTATTTAAAAAAGAAACATTTTTTGTTCATTCATACTTACAGTTTTTTTTATGCCAGATATGTAAAAACCTACTATTTTGTAAGTAAAATGAACAAAAGAACGTTGATTTTATTCATTTTAATTTAATTTAACCATAGATTGTAGGAATTTAACTCACTGTCTTTCTTTCTTCGCTGTAATGTCCCGGTTGGGAGACAATTGGTAGGACAGCTCTGTCCCCCGTCAAACATATGGGATGCTGAAGCCATCCTGCCAGTTTTGTGTAAGTTGTTAAACCTCGATAGAAGTTACATGTTGCTAAAAACATCCATTACCGGCACAGCTGCTGTAATACATCTGATCCGAAGCCACAGTGTGGTGCTCTGTATCCTAGCAACAGCATGTAAAATGAGCGCGCTCCCTCCCGTCCAATGGGGGGCGGTAACGACGAAGACTCACAGAAACAAACCCGGAACAGACCGGTGAGCCTAGCTGACCAAAGATTAACTTCAATGAGAAGATAACACTCCGCCCAGCTTATCTAAACTATTCGAAGACTTAAACGTTTTTGGTTGCAGGTATGCAGCAGTTCATTATATTTAACATTCGGCAAATATTAGACATTATTATGTCGTTGGTTTAAAATGTTAAGCTGGCTAGCTTCCAGTCAGAACTTAGCCACAGTGCACACCTGTAAGGCGTCACTGCAATGGGAGGTTGTTATTGGTTGCTCAGGGGACTTTGTACCCTGTAAAATGCGACCTCGTCTGTTATGTGGATATTGTGTTACCACAATAAAATTAGAAAATACACGACATATAGGGTCTGTGGTGCTCCAGCTGGTTTAAAACCTACGACTAGTTTGGTCAGGAAGCGTCTATGCGAACACGGAAGTGAGTGTGATTTTGTTCCTCGTTGTAGCTCCGTCTTCGTTTCTGATGAACCCACAGCATCAGTGTCGTGAACATCAGAGGTCCCCTGGTTTCTTGTGAAATTAGACGGTATAATGTCTTTCACGCAAGGATCACGAGTGATTCACGTGAAGAGTGACAAGTGAAGGTAAGGGTTTCGTTGTGCATACACGGTACATACGCTGTTTGTAGCAATGCACTCATCTGTGTCTATGTGGAGCTGCTAGAGTGTGAACTCTTCCAGTGAGTCTGTGCTTTAAAGGTTGTTATGACAAGACTATGAAACAAGCTGATGCTGGTCATACATTTAGAACATTTTCTGTTCTCAGGAAATCTGATCCACCATGGGAAACACACCGTCAAAGAGTGGCAGTGGAGAGGAACCTGTCAAAACAACTTTGTTTGAAAGGGAGCTAAGTGGAGAAACATACAGAATTCCTGCTCTCATCTACCTGAGACACTGTCACACCTTCCTCGCCTTTGCAGAGAAAAGATCCTCACCCTCTGACCATGACGCCAAAATTCTTGTGATGAGAAGAGGAACGCTGAAAGAGGATGGATTGGTTCAGGTTATTATCCTTACTCTGTAACCAACAGCTTTGATTTATCACTAATAACTGTCAACACATTCGCCCTCCTGTTTTTCAAATGTTGTCACTCTTGATGTGTTTTCAGTGGTCGTCCAGTCAAGAGCTGTCAACCGCATGTCTACCAAACCACCGCACCATGAATCCTTGCCCAGTGTATGAGAAAAACAGCAAAACACTGTTTCTGTTTTTCATCTGTATCTGGGGAACCACCACAGAGATGAAGCAGATCATCACAGGTAAGAACAAGACACGTCTTTGCTGTGTTAGGAGCAGTGATGACGGGCAAACCTGGAGTCAAGCGACAGACTTAACAGAGAGCGTGATAGGCGAAAGTATCCTCAAGTGGGCCACGTTTGCTGTGGGTCCTGGGCATGGTGTCCAGCTGGAGAACGGCAGATTGATCATCCCTGCGTACGCCTATTACGTCCCTTACAGATGCTGTTCCTTCCCCATTCCCTTCACAGTCTACCCACGTGCACTGTCAGTATATAGCGCGGACTTTGGACAGACGTGGCATATAGGTAAGATGCTTCGAAAGAAGTCATGTGAATGTGAAATGGCAGAGATCATAGACCATGAGGGCAGGAGTCATCTTTACTGCAATGCTCGTCACACTGGAGGCCACAGATGTGAGGCCCTGAGTGAAAACAGCGGCGTCTGTTTTGACAAGCCACACATGGCTCCAGAGCTTGTCGAACCACCTTCTGGCTGTCAGGGCAGCGTCATCGGCTTTCCCGCTCCTGAATTTGTCCCAAATGATGACGCTGAAAGCAAAGCTTGTGGCACCTCGCTCTTGTCTCCAGACACACAAACCTGGCTCCTCTTCATGCACCCAACTAACAAGTCTAGTAGACGGGACATGGGCGTCTATTTAAATCGCTCTCCCCTGCACTCATCCGGATGGGACAGGCCCAGGATCATCCACAGGGGACCCAGCGGCTACTCAGACCTGGCCTACAACGGGGACAAGGATCAGTTTTCATGCCTGATGGAGTGCGGGAAAGAAAGTGAACTTGAGCAGATTGCATTTGTGTCATTTTCTCTCAATGATGTCATGCAGACGGGCAACAAGAAAGATAAGAAGATGCGCTGAATTGTGGTTGTTTTATTTCTGTATTAACGAAGCTCTCTATACATTCTCCTGCAACTTCAAAAAATAAAACAAAAAAAAAATCCAAGCAAACTAAAGTCACTAAATATGCTGTGCAGTAACATCTGTCTGTGTTTACTATTGTTCCACATTCTGGAGATGATAATGCATGCATGAGTCGTGTGTTTCGTTGTCTCCTTGTTTACATGAGAAAGTAATTCAAGTCTTAATATTATTAATATGCAAGCAGTTGTAGATGGACGGGAAATATTTTTAATAGACTGAGTGGTGGATTTCAAGCATGCTGTGCTGGACTGTCACTTTTGACACAGGCTTTGTGTGTAGCATGTTTGATAAGCACTTCATACCCATTTCTGCATTTTATTAAACTGTCAGTATTTTCTGAGCAGTGGAGAGAATTTGCCTACCTCTTTTTATTTTCATACGATGATCATAGCAGGCCTTGTAAAGTAGAGTGTAGAGTTTTCTCTCCTTTACATTTAGTATACTCAGATTCACATATGCCTTCTACTCCACTGTTCAAACTTAGGCTGTGCTGCAGCCTATCACTGCACAGCCTTTTCTGTAGGATGCCATAAAGTTGTCAACAAAACTGAAGACAAAAGGTAGACATTTACCTTTTATATCAGCGAAGAGACCAACCAAACTGAACCAGAGACAGTAATTAATTAATCAAGAGCATTTGGGCTACCTTGTTCGGTACACAGACCTTTGTTACATTAATTTTAAAAAGCAATATTTCACTTGGTTGAATTATTTACTTATTAATTTCCAACATCCAGCATGATTTTGTGAACTGCCTTTTTTTGTTTCCTAGTATTACTAATCAAGTGCGGCGTCATGACAAGATTTGATTGGCTTGCTGTTGGGTATCAAATGGACGCATGTAACAGCAGGTTACAGGCTATAAAGAAACTAGGAATTTGCACATACAAAATATTGTACTGAGTGGCTTTAACATCCCTCTTTGCCTATTGTTGTGGGGCCAAATGCCTCGAGGTGGTTCTAGTTTAATTGTGTTTCTGTTGACTGTTGTGGAAAGTGACAAAACCTTGCATGAACCATGTATTTTAGTAGAAAATAAAAGTAACCTGTGATTACCTGACTCATCTTTGTTGAATTTTTGTTACATGTAATTACAGTAATAAACGCTTTTAACGACAGAATGTTAGGAGGACAGGCTAAACAATAATCAACTGTCAAACCGGGGTAACGGATGAAGGAATAGGTAGAATGTGTGTGTGTGTGTGTGTGTGTTTTTAAAGCAGCTATGGAAAACACTTCAGATATAGGGAGTATTTCATTCTCCTCAGCAGCCAACAGAGGCAGAGGGCTGCAGCATGCTGAAAAGATGTGGAGGACTTGTGTTGGAAAGCGGCCTGTGGGGAGTTGAATGTGATTCAGCAGATGTGCAGACAGCATGAATGAATTAGGAACAACAGGAGCATTTTAGTTCAGGAGGAAATGTGGATATTCTCAACTTTTTCAAGTCATATATTTCTGCTCTCACATGAGTGGGAATTTTTTAATCAAGTTAAATTAACGGATGAGAACTATCTGTATTCAAGGGTGACCTCAATGCCCTTGAAAACAATGCACAGTAAAATACTGAAATAAAAATGAGAGTCCCAAAAATAATTTAATGGCAGTTATTGTCAACAATGAACAAAGCAATGTTGCATCCACATTAAAAGCTAAAGTGATATTTGCTGATCCAACTAAAACATTCAATCACACAATAAGTTAGTTGGTGTCCCCCTTTCTGATTTCATTTATTACACATAAATCTTCAAAAAGAGGTGATAAATTCTTATTTTTGTTCATTTAAAAATGAATTGATATTTCTCAGCACCGCAGGGCAGGGTATACTCCTCAAACAGGATTAAACTGTGTTTCTTTGAGGACTGTTTTCAGCTGTGGATTTATACACATATGGGGCTCTAGCGAGACCATAGAGTGTGAATGAGTGAGACCTTACAGTGGCACAGTGATACAGATTCAGTGCCCTTGTTTAAGGTAATTAAAGTATATGTCACACTGGATGCAATGGGTGTATGTTTTTATTAGTTTTTATAGCACAGAGGAATGAGCTACATCAGCATTGAGCTACAGAGGTAACACTTGTTAAACCATCACCAGCGATCCAGTTAGTTTATGAACACGAAGAAGCAAAGAAACATGAATTCTCAGCGCCCTGACGTTGGCTGAGGGATTTGAGACTCTTGAGAGCACAACTCCAGTGACGCAAATGTAGTAAATGCACAAGCTCATACTGGCTGCTGCACTGCATTATTACAGTTGTGAGGTAATTACAGTTGACATCTGTGGCCTCAGGAACACAGCAGCAGCTACAGGGGATTCCAGCGCTGGGCCTTTTCACTATTATAATCACTTATCTGGTAGAAAAACAACACCGAGGAGAAGGTATGAAGTGTGCTTTATTAGATGTGGGGGCTTGTACATCTCAAATGTGCTTATCAGCCGACTGGCCACTTCCCTGCTCGCTGTTTTTCATCACCTTGTCCGACTTGCTTTTTCACACAAAGGATGAATCATGTGGCGAGAAAACCTGCTTCTCTGCGACAGTGTTGGCGGTGAGGCAGTCAACATTTTTCAGCACATATGTTCCATCCGTCAGTCTGATGACACTTGGGAATCCACGAACAGAAAGGCTACCAGTGTCGGCATCACAGATGTTTTCTGTTTACGGCGAGCACGCGTGGCGTCCCACAGGACACGGCGCTGTGATATTGTTCTTGTACCATCCATTTAAATGACCCTGGGGCCTCACAGGTGAGGACATGCCAGACATTTGGACAGATGTGAAAATGACAAGAGCCCACTTGTAGGCTGGGGTCAGGTTATTTTTTTTAAGTAGTAAAAGAAAACTGCTCATACTTTTTTAAAAAACCTTTAAGAGATTTGGTCCTTTAAAACCATCTTGTATGTATTTTGATAGGCAATCTCTCTGTGGTTAATAATTCAAAGGTACTATTTTAAAAATCTTGATTGCCCAATGCGTGTGACAGATGTTTACTTGATCGGGGCCTCTGTTACACGTGTAATGACCAAGCCTGCACAACAAAGCTGTTTGTCAGCATTAACAATGTACAAGAAAACTAAAACTTTGATCAGCAAATTAAATTTCCTTGTCAGAATGAGGGGCACCAAAGAAGAGACGGAGCAGCTTCATCTAAATCTACAGAAGCACAATTAGTACTTCATGGCAGATTTCACACACAGCTCTGCTTCTTTCTCTCCAAAAACTAATCGTCACAACACCCACATAGATGTTCAAACATTTCATGCACCCAAACTAGTTTTCTCCAAAATAATACACAGTACACTACAGACATAACCAGGGTCCTATGGCTCTGCATGGTCAGTTCATTATTGCAGGCATGACACAGAGGCCCAAGTGGGTGCAGGAATGGACAAACATGTTAAGAAGTGTATATTATTCTCTGAATGTTATCAACTAACATATCTTAGCTCTGCTATGAATGTTGCCGAGCAGTGCAACTAGCAGTGCACTCAATGATTAGCCTATATTAAGAAAAAACATAAACATTGAAGAAAATATCATAATTTTTAAATGTTCATTCAAATCAAAAGAAGTTAAAACCCTTCACAGGAGCATTGAGGATGTGATTTAATCCTACAAATGTCTGGGTAGTAGCACATACGTAAGTTATTGTATTTTTTTCTGAGGGGGGGGGTGGGATAGGTTGTTTATATGCAAGTCATAAATTAATATCCCTGTACATATACACAAATAAACAGTTTATTCCAAATATTAACATGGAGGGTCAGCTAACAGTAGGGTTCAACATAACAGCTGTGACCAGCCTATTGCAGCTCACATGTTCAGGTTATGAAATACAAAACCTTTATCTGACTTTCTATGAACAGGTGACGACATTTTGAGTCAGAATGAGGTGTGCGCATGAAATTTCCAAATCCCAAGGTAAATGTTTGCACGACTGCTCTGCAGGTTTTTATGTAACAGGTTCAAACAGATAAAGAAACAGGTTTTAAAATATGTTATGTGCTTTGTCCCTTAAATAGGTTTGAGCAACAGACATGATACATTCAGCATGAGTTGTCTCTTCTCTTTTTTTTTTTTTTTTTTTTTTTTTT
>OOFC01030930.1:11346-27326 GCA_900323345.1 Pseudochromis fuscus | reverse complement strand
ACCAAACACAACAAACCCGAGAAGTGTCAGATTCAATGAATTGTGACACTTCTCGACAAACAAATTGTAGTAGTATGCTGCAATGTCGTATATGTAAGGAGTTATACTCTGTAGCACCTGGCTGGACCAGTGCGCCCTTATTTTGAAAATGTAACTGTATTATAACATCATCTAATAAAAGTTGAATATTTCTAATTGTCATATGTGATTTGTCGTATCTTCTATCAATGAATTCATGACAGTTTGATTGATCTGCCACATGGTATAGAGACTAATTTCACTGATGTAAGTTTCATAAGTACTTGGAGAGGTTTCGTTTAAAGATCTGCTCCACTGAAAAAAACCCACAGAGACAGATTACGCTCATGAACGTAAGCAATCAATTGTTTTTCGAGTGATGATGCAAAAGTATCATCATCATCATCATCATCATCCTAAGTGTGTGGGAGGGAGCTCAGCGTCGTGGGAGGATGACTCAAACAACGACCTTAAACGTCTTCTCGTGTGTACTGTCAGACACGAGAGATTGTTCATACACTCAGGACGCCCACGACGTTGTGATGAAGCGCCAAGGACTAAAGGTGTGACAATATGTGTGGAGCAGGCCAGGCAGTCCACACACACTGATTTAAGACGGGGAGGTGGGAAGAGGAGATATAATGAAATCAGCACCATGGAGAGAGTCCACTGATGTGACACTGAAAACGACTTTAATAGCCTATATTTAGGGTCTTTAGTAGAAAGTGATACAGTTCTTCTGTTCAGTGTTTTTCATGTGTACTGTGAGTTTACACTGAATCCTGCTGCTGTATCATTTCTTATATTTCTTGCCACATGATAGTTCTCAGACTTAAGACTTCAGACTATACTTTTAAAAATTAAAGCCTTCATGAAGGTGGCACATGAACTATTAAGGCAGAGAAAATGTTAAACTGATCTCCCCAAACCTGTATCCTAGATGCTAGAAGGTCAACAAGAAAATAAAGATGCAAAAAAAATCATCACATTTTGTCATTTTAGCCCAGAAACATTAGGAAACGGCACTTACTTTTAATAAATATTTATATATGCTTGCCCATTTAAGGGTTAAATGTATACACACATGTCTGTTTTCTCTGTGTTCGATGGATCTCTCTGAGAAATCTCACAAGGAAAAGATTAGGATATTGAGGACATGCAAAATTAATTCATGTTTCTATGTATAGACGGCCATAGATCATTGTGTGTAACAATAGATACTCCGGTCAGAACTGGGCAGGAAATTAATAATCATTCACACGGTATCATGTCAATCACATGTGATAAGACATGCAGCAGCTCACACACAGTCACATCATGAGTCTGAAATAAATAAATAATCTTAAAAAAACATCCCCGAGGTTTTTCTTTGTGAAATATCATTTGATTGTCAGTGTGCCGTCCACGCTTTCCACTCAGATAAGACCTGGGGTGTGAAGTTACATTCATCTATTCAGGTGTGTTCACAAAAGCAGAAAAAATTACGTGGTTTTCTGAAAAGACATTTGCTGAAGAGACTCCATTCAAAGTATCTGGGAAATAAACTAGTAATAAAAAGGATCAGGGCCAGACTGAGGTGGTTTCAGATAAAAAGGACGGTAACACCACAGAGGAAAATCTCTATTAACTGAGGGTTGTGATGAAGGGAAAAACAACCTTAAATATGAAATATCAGACTAATCAGTCAAAGGTGGAAAGTCTACACAAAGTTAATTATTTTTTTATATCTTTGTATCCACAGACCAGGTTATCAAGAAGTAGAGTACTGTCATCGAGGGCTGAAGGTCTTATTTGTTGGCCCAGCAGTAAACTGAGAGCAGCCTCTGTGTGGGAGAATTTGTCTTTCCAGTTCCACCAGCAGAACAGGAAGTATGCTGTCCAGTAAAGCCAGTCCATCCCAGGAGCAGCGCAGGCCTCTGAGAAGGACATGAGAAAAAACACAAGCTGCAACAATTAGTCATGAATCAGCAGCTATTTTAGTAATGGATTCATCATTGTTCAGGGAAAAATACAAATTACAAATTTGGCTAGGTGGATATTTTTGGATTGTAGACGAGGTTAAACTATTAATTCAATCTTTCTTTTCCACTTATAGCCATCATTTCCCTTTTTTTTTTACAAACAAAACAAATAATCATGAAAATGTTTAGAGATATTGACAATAATTCACCTGTCATCAAGAATTAACTGTCCACTCTGTAGCAACTCTTGGACATCAGCTGATGCCCCAAAGACTCTGTGGAGGCTCATCTGAGGGCTAAACATCTCCCAGTGCTGAAAACAAGATGATATAATTCCACAAACACTGATGAACACCTTCAGCTGCAGAGAAAGTTCAATGGAAGCAGAACATCTTCAATTCGGTGCATGTAATGTAAATATAAAGGGTTTATTGTACCTTGTGATTAATGCCCTTGGTCATTCTCATTCCCATCACCAACACCTCCTCCAGCCTGACACACAAACATATTTCATAAGTGAACCTCACATAAGACTCAACAATAACAAGGACACAGACAATAAATAGGGTTAAAAAAAAAAAAGTCTGATGATATATTATCAGACGCAAGCATTTCACAAGGACAGAGCGTCTGAAAGAACCAGCACATGTACACAGTTCCTCCCACTGTGCTGAGTTACAGGCTGTGGATTGGCTGATGCTTCATTGTTACATTGGCAGAGCTTTTCTGGAGCCTGCAGCTGTCCCTTCTGTGTAATGACCAAAATATACTCATTACAAGACACAACACTTCTGACTGTAAGTGCAACCGCTCACAGTTCGAGACGGCCGAGCTGAATCCGCCTACGTGTCCCGTGTCCCTTCTGCTGGACTTCACGGATCCACACGTCAGGCTCCAGAGTCTGGGTCCGCGCCTCCCGAGTAACCCCTCCCTCTCCCAGTGGGACAAACCGCCCGTGTGCTCCTGTTACAGACACAAAATATTAACAACACAATTCCAGAAATACACCCAATGTGATTTATTGCTTTAAATCTGCAGAACTTTACCCGGGCCGACCCCAATGTATTGTTTTCCTTTCCAGTAACTCATGTTGTGGTGACTCACTGAATTCTGCAGATCAAAAAACAGAAAGGCATCACTGTGGCTGTCGTGATTGTCCCGCTCACACGTGTTGATGAGGCGCCGATCACAGAATCATCTGTCACGTTCATGAAGTGTTGATGAACACGGAAAAAAAAACAAAGACTAAAAATACTCGAGTATCTCTCGTCAGCGTTTAAAAGCAGTACATGTCGAGTTAGCGTGTCAACAGTGACTGAAAAGAGTTAGGAAGCTAGCTGCATTACAGAGTGGACCATACCGCTAACAACACAAACAGCTATTAATCACTGACAGTGTTGGGGGTAACGCGTTAGTTAGCAACGCGTTAGAGTACTCAAATTACTATTTTGGACTAACGAGTAACGTAACGCGTTAGTCTCGTAGTTCCCTGTAATCTAGTACTAGTTATTTTTTCTAACCAGTAACGCATTCATGTGGGAACTTGACTCTTCTTCCCGGATTGGTTTCCCCTGAGGTCGGTGACACTGAAGTGCAGCAGCGGAGACACATGTGAGCATGCGCAGTGTGTGTTCTAGAACTTTACCGACATGGCGGAGCTGTCAGGGAGCGCGAGCGCATTTACAGCATGGAAATGTGCTTGTTGCGCGTTGCTATGGTGACGCGCACAGCGTGCATTAGACCAATGTAAGGCACGCCAGTTGACATTGGAATTTTCACTGACCATGGTATAAACCGGTATACATTATAATTATTGGTAACGTATGAGTACTCTAGCTACTTTTAAAAGTAACGTTACCCAACACTGATCACTGAAAATTAATACATTAAACAATAAATAATGACCATGAATCACACAAATAAAGCCTGATTTTACGAGAATCTAAAGATGATAAAAAAACTCCTTCCCTCTGCTTCAGTGTCACAGTAAATGTAAACTCGTCCTACGCTGCAGTGCAGATGCCTGTATGTTTTGTCCTTGAGTCTATTTTTAAGTCTTCGGTATTCAAAGAAACTTTCCATTCATATGATTTGGGTGAAGAGATGGTGAGATGAAAAGTACCTGTGGCCATCAAACTGTTCTGCAGGGGAAGAAAATAACATCTTCATGACTCATAATATGATTCAGCCTGATCATATGGGAAATGTTTTTACCTCACGTGTAATATTCATGTTTATTTTATGTGCAAAAGTCACTGTTTAATTTAAGGTTTTGCATGTTAGAATTTCTATCTTATCTTAAAAAGAATGAGGACACAAGAATGAATATAATGAGTAATACGTAAGATAACCAGTGAAATGTCTAAGGACTTACGTGTCTTGCAAAGTTGGACACCTCGTACTGCAGGAAGCTGTGTCGGTGCAGTGTCGTCCTGGCTCGCTGGTACATCTCTGCAGCTACATCCTCAGCGGGCACGCTCACCTGCCCGGACTGCACCTGCTTAAACAGCTGAGTGCCTCGCTCCAGGGTCAGCTGGTACAGAGACACATGGTCGTCACAAACCCGCAACAGTTCAGACAGCTCGTTTTCCCACGATTCAACTGTCTGTTTGGGCCGTCCGAACATGACGTCCACTGAGACCCTACCAGGGCACAGCCTCCTGGCCTCTTCTATTGTTTGCAAGGCCTCATGAGAACCGTGGTCTCTCCCCAGACTCTTCAAGTCCTCGTCCTGTAAAGACTGAAGGATTGAAAATGTGGACGGTAAAGACGATGTACTTTCTGTATAATCAGGAATTTACTGATTTGTAAGATTTACATTCACCTGGACGCCGATGGAGAAACGGTTCACCCCAGCACGACAGTAGTCCTCTAACTTTGACGTTCCCACAGGAGTGGGGTTGACCTCGAGCGTGACCTCAGCCTCATCTGAGAGATCCACCTGCTCGGACACAGTTTCCAGGATCGCAGCGATGGTTGACGGGGGAGCCAGACTCGGAGTCCCACCACCGAAGAAAACTGAGGTGATGCTGCACAGGATGGGAGAAGGTGTTTGTTGTCAGCTGCAGGTTGAAGTTTCTTTCTAGTATTTAAATTTTATTTATTTATTCATGACACTAGCTGAGTTCAGGTAATTCACCATACCGGGATACTTCACTGAGCTGCAGCAGCGTCTTCGTCTCCCACTGCAGGCACTTCGTTATGATGTGGTCGTTATTCTCTTTTTGTATGTACTTGTTAAAATTGCAGTAGGTGCATCTCCGGAGACAATAAGGCCACTGTGGAGGGAAGGAGGGGGACGGAGGAGGAGGATGGAGGAGGATGGAGGAGGATGAAGTAGGAAGATGGAGGAGGATGACATAACATGACTGGCATGTTTTCTTTTATTATCCTCTGTGCAATACAGTATATAGTATATACTAATTATTATTATAACCATGCAATATTTTCCATTCATATTATTACTTTTCATTTCTAATTTATTTCATATGTATAAAATAATCTGGCTACTTTGCTGCTGTTGCATTGTAAATTTCCCCACATGCTGCTTAATCTCTGCATAAAAATACTGAATCTGTCAAGTTGACCAAAGCCAGCTCACGTGCACGTAGAGAGACGCCTGCTCAGTGAGCTGCGGAGAGACCTCCCACTGCCCTTCAGTGAGTGATCCACCAGAGAAGCAGCGCCGGCCGTGGGAGAGGACGCGCGCGACCCCACGAACGCTGTGTGTGATCATCCTGGTCACAGCGTTTGTTTCTCCCTCCGCAGATTTAAATGTTGTCCTTCACCTGAACACGGTTTCCATCGCAACTACAGTCGCAGTGTCAGTTTCTATGACAACAATATCAGGACAAAGTATCGTAGAAAGTCAACATGTGTTTCCATTGTTTCTTCCTGCTGTCGTGACGTCACTCGTGACAGGAAATACATGGTGTGGTTTCCTCTTGGTGTTTCAGCGTTTGACCACACAGGGGCGCTGTTTCACCGCACGAAGAATTCATGTGGATTTAAAATCAAATCTTTTACATTTTTATTTATTGTACAGATTTCTTCTTGTATTTTTTGTTAAACACAAACAAGTATTATTAAAAACTAGACTAGATTAGACTGAGAATTTACATATTTAGTTTTAAATGACAGGAAACCCTATACCTGTGTGTGAGCAACAAAGTTTTCATGTTTTTTAAAGAGCATATTTTTCTATATAAGAACTTTAAAAATTCATTCATGAGTCAACAATAATTTGGCAAATATTTATGCTTAATAGAAGAAACTGTAGAAATTAGGTTTAATACCGTAAATCATGTAAAACACTTCTACAATTACATTCATCTGTAATTTTACATAGATTTATTATTATTATTTCCTGTTAAATTTCACAAAAGAACAACATTAAAGAGCCGAAATTAAATAATATTTCACATTAAATTAAAGCTACAAACTGTATTTTAATTGTGAACAATTACATACATTTTCTGAATTAATTTTTTCTGTTCATTTTTTGTTTAACTTGTGTATTTATTTTGATAGTGTTGATCTTCAGACACCTGCTATTGATTGGATATTAAGTGGTATATATTTTACATTGCAAAGCCAGATAATTTATCCTGGTTGTGCAATAGTGTAAGACCTAAAGTGTAAGTTAAATGTTAGGTGAATTCACTTATCACATTCATCTATTAAACAATAAATTAAATCAGCTAGTAGGACATGTTTGCAGCAGAAAAACAAGTTATCATATGAATTAAATGCAAAGTCTTTAGTTTGTGTCCTGCATGTTTTTATTAAACAAGCATCCATCAGCACAGAACATGGGAGGGCATCTATACACTGAATTTAACGTTTGTTGTTGCTGTGTTAATTTCAGAAGACACTAGTCTATATTTGACAAATAAATAAATAAAGGATCAAACTATTTTAATGAGCTATTGATTTCACAGACTGGAACAGCAGTGAAATAACCTTGTCGGGTCACTTTAAAACAAGTGTATTTATTTTAATCAAGAAACAAAACAAATGGTTATAAAAGAATTTATTTATCAGTATTAGAGTTAATTATCACTTTGAGGTTAGAGCGACAACATCTGTTAATGGACAAACAACTGAGTCCATGCTTCACATCTTTAGTATCAGCAGTGATTAACACATCACAGGGTGGTGACGTTAGTGCAGAGTGGTGACGTTGGATGTATGGACCAGTCAACATCCACATCCAGCAAGCAAAATATATATATAGCTCCCATCACCCTTCACCCTATTATTTCCAAAGGTGACGATACACAGTCATTTATTTGGTAATAAAGTTTTTCATTGGAGATGTCAATAATGGCGCTCACTGCCAGCCTCTGACCCTGAGGACATTTTCCATTTAATATTAAATCTAGTGCTCAATTACCTAATCAACAGAGACAGAGAGGCAGGGGGAGAGGAAACAGTCACTGTACACGAGCAGGAGTGGTGGATGAGTCCAGTGAGAAGCTATAATAATCTACATGATGTCTGTGTGTATATCTGCCAAAGTGGAGAAGAGGAAGAAAGGTAAGTGCTCAGATTTAATATATAAGTGTGGCAAAGGAAACTGTATGAACATCAGAGGGAGGGAAAGGATTTAAAACACAACACTGTCATTTTTATTATCTTAATCTGTCGATACAAAGAGTTACAATATGAATAAGGTGCATGGTAAGGTATAAAATACTAAACCCTCCCTACAACATTAGCAACAAAAAAGTAAAAAAGCTGCAAGAGGTCATATAATCTTTACATGTATGAACTTTCAGTGATATGTTTTGGTTTTTAATATTTCTGTTTTGCATGCAACTAAATTTCTTATTTTATTTTATGGTCTTCTCATTTGTACATCACTTCAAAAGCTCAGCATTGTGTTGTTACTTTGTGTCTCAACTTGAAACAAACTGATTGTCGTTTCAGGCTCTGCTACGGAGCTGAGGCTGATGGTGGTCGGCAGCAGCGGACCCACTCAGTTCCTGCTGACCAACACCATACTGGGGAGGGAGGTGTTTCCTCAAGATGTCACCAGCATTTCCAGCAGCGTTAAGAACACCGGAGAACTGGCAGGTCGACGAGTGGCTGTGATCAACGGGCCGAACATCTACGACAAGGACATATCTCAACCCAAGAGGAAGATGGAGCTGAGAAGGTCTAAGTGTTTGTGCATACCTGGTCCTCACGCCTTTCTCGTCGCCTTTGACATGGAGGACATCTCCCTGAATGACATGAGAACCTGCAGATTGCTGAAGAAGCGCTTCGGAAGACACTGCCTGAGACACTGCATGGTCCTCCTGGCCTATGAAGGGAACCTGGACAGAGACGCCTTGGAGGACAGGGTGAAGAAGACCGACTGGTACCTGAGAGAGCTGATCGAGAAATACGGTGGACGCTTTTACGTTTTCAGGAAGACCTGGAGGGATCAGAGGCAGGAACGAGAGCTGCTGCAGAGGTTCGAGCGGCTGGTGGCCTCGTTGGGAGGGGGATACTTCTCCAGCAAGACCTTCCAGAAAGCCGAGGACAGCGTGAAGAAGGAGGAAAAGAGGCTGAGGAAGCAGAGAGCAGCAGAGATAGAGAAGACGTGGTCTGAGATGGAGAAGCAGTACCTAGAGGGAGAGCTGTACTGCCAGAAGGACATCTACACGGCCAACGTCAGCGCCGAGATCAGAGCCAAAGCAGAGATCGATAACGACTGGCTCAGGACGTCTCTGGCCAGAGGACTGGGGACGGGTTTTGTGGTGGGGGCTGTGATGGGTGCACTGTTTGGGTCTATAGAGGGGCCAGGAGGGATGGTTCTTTATGGTATAATAGGTGGAGCGGTTGGTGGCTCAGGAGGGGGAACAGCACAGGTGGCTATAAAGCACATGGAGGACAGAGTGGCCCCACCGGCTAGACTCAACTTCAACTCCATCTTCATCAATCGCTTCTTTGCAGCTCCGCGTATATGACAGCGTGACGGGTAGAGTGACAAGAAAAGCTTTATATCAGTAGTGATACCAAGTTAAATATGGATGTTTAAACCTTTATTCCCTTTTATCTTTATGTCAGAGTCGTGTCATCTACCGTATTTTTCGCACTATAAGGCGCATCGGATTACAAGGCGCACCTTCAATGAATGGCCTATTTTAAAACTTTTTTCATATACATAAGGCGCATAGAATAAAAACTACTGTAGTGGCTGGAGTTGCCTTATCCATCCGCTGGCTAGAGCTGCGCTAAAGTCAGTCAGTCAAACTTTATTAATAGAAAACAAACCAACGTTCTGACAACTCCGCTCACTCCACAACAAGCTAGTACATTCACAATACAGTACCGTACATACCGGGAGCTCTTACCGATATTTGCGCCGCCTTCGTTGAAAACAATGTATTTCCAACTCCATTTGTCACAGTTCAAAGCTACATGAACAGCTGTTTTATTTTTTCCCCGAGGTAACGTCAGTGACGCAGTATTATCTTTTACCAACAGCAAAGTACAACAGGTAGGTAGTGCAGCTTTTTATCACGTAGTTGGTGCATTCATGCCATTTTGGGGTCTTTATACACACACAAGTGATGTGGGACTGGAATTCCCCTTTACTGTTTTTACCACTGTTACTTCGGTGACGCCCCCTGACTACGGTAGCCATAATTAACCAATATTGATCCATAAAAGGCGCATCGGATGATAAGGCCCACTGTTGTTTTTTGAGAAAATTAAAGGCTTTTAGGTGGAGCTTATAGTGCGGAAAATGCGGTATGTGTTATTGTTAAGTTCAGTCAGAAGTGAATGAAGCTTCCTGATGAAAAGCATGAAGTCTAATGACAAAATCTCATGGCAGACTTAAATTATAAATAAAAATGTATCAATAAATGCAGTTGTGTGATAGTTCCAGCTGTTTCGTGTGACATTTTATTCAACCTCAGCCACTTCCTGGTGTCTCACCCCGGGTTAGTTAAAGTGTAGCTCAGATAACACTCAGGGTGGAGCTTTAGCTGAGCATGCCATTGTGTAAAGCACTGCCCCTTTCCTAGACAACGTACATACCTTAGTGCACCTGTTGACTGTAAACCAGTGCAGTCTGTGTACTAACACTTAAACTCCGAGTACAAGCAGCACAGATTGACGGTGGGGCCAGAACAGATCCACTGGGAAAGGTAAGACCACATTTACTTTACTAAGTTTTTAGATGTCTAAGTTTCTGTTTCACTTTTTATTTACAAAAACTATCAGCTTTCTGATTTCCTACCAGTCCTCTGAATCCAGCCTATTGCAAAACCTGACACTGTTTCCTACATGAACAAACACAAGTTTAAATCTAGGAAGTACATATTAGACAAACAACAGTCTTAAGTGTTTGTTGGTTTGGCTTTGTGTATAGGTTGCGTCTCCTCAATGATGTAACAAACAACTCGGTTGCTACCTGTTTGACGACATATTTGACATCACATCCAGCTGCTTCCGCTCTGTGCTCGTCTATCTGCCCTTGATCACAAAGAGCTCAAATAGTTGTGGCAGTGACAATGACGAGACGCAGTGGGAGAAAATAATCAGAGGGGCAGGGTTCACTGCTCCGTCACATTCTGTTCTTTGTGGATCACTGTGCTGTAAAATCTGACAGTAAAGCTGCTCTGTTCATGGACACCATATCTCTTGTGATGTCCTGAAATGTTGCAGAGCTGGTGGTGGAGGTATGTGTGTACAGTACAAGTTCAAAGACAACAAGCTGTGACCACATCTTAAAGTGATGTCGTGTATATGTGCAAGACACGTTTTAAATTACAGCTTTGTTCAGGTTTTACCTTGTGAACAACTCACTGAGGTGGCACAGATACAGTTACTCCAATACTGTAGATAAGTAGTTTCAGGTTTTTGTAGTTGACTTGAGTATTTTTATTTTCTGCTGTGTTATTGATTTGTTCCATGAAATGTTGTACACGTTTATATGACAAATATAACTACTACACACCTCTTTATACTCTCATTACATAATCTGCAGATACACCCTCATGCCACTAAATTAGTTTTATTGGCATCCCTCTGGGTAACAATCACTTTTAGTTTCCTCTGTGTTTCCTTATTAACCATTCAAACACAACGCTCCCTGCAGTGCAAACTTAGCCATGAAGGACTTTGAATAAAACAACAGGAAGCAGCTTTGTTTCATACTTTGCTGACATCCTTTCCTGTTTATTGATTATTGTTTCCAGAGTATGGACCCGACCATCAGCCTCCTCCCTGAGAAGCACTTCCTGTGCTCTCTGTGCAGAGACATCTTCAAGAACCCGGTGACCATACCATGTGGACACAGCTTCTGCTTGTCCTGTCTCTCCAACTACTGGACCCGACACCAGTCCAGATACTGTCCTCGCTGTAAGAGAGTGTTCGCCAACAGGCCCGACCTCAGTGTCAACCGCATCCTGGCCGAGCTCTCCGACAACTACAGGAAGACTCGACCACAGAAACCTCCTGATGACGAAGTGGTACCTTCAAGCTTTTGGCAGCTGTTTAATCACAGGTTTTCTAATCTGATAAATATAAAAATGTATTTGTGTGCTTACATCAGTGTTGTGCATGTTCAGATTCTAGATGTTGAGCAAATGATTCAAGAAAGGCTGCAGAAGATAGAAAGGCTGAAACACTCTGTAGAGCTTCAAAAGGTGAGTTCAAACATCTGTAAAACACAAACAAAAACTTTCCCAAGAACGTCTCTCATCAAACAACCATGTCGTCCAATCAGAGCTCCTACCTCCGGGAGGTGCGAGAGAGTCAGAAGGTTTTCTCTGCCCTGGTCAGCGTGATGGAGAAGAGTCACAAAGCGGTCGTTGCTGCGATTGAACAGAAACAGAAGGAGGAGGAGAGGAGAGTAGAAACACTGGTGAAGGAGATCGAACAGGAAATCCAGGAGCTGAAGAAGGAGACCAACGATCGTGGCTCTCAGATTTCTGTAAAGATGGATCAAGGTGACGACATGAAGCAAGCTGCCACAGTAAGCACCTTCACAGACAACACGCTGATAATTGGTGAAGCACTGTTGTGATGTTCATGCTGAATGTTGTTTCCACTCCGCAGCCGTTTGAGATGAAGGACTGGTCCAAGGTTACCATAGAAACCGACCCTTGTCTTGGGGTTACCAGACGAGCGTTGTCAGACGTACTGGACAAAGTAAAGACAGAAGTTAACAGACTCTCCAAAGCTGGTGCGTAGTGTAACTTTTATCTTGTGGTTTTTTTTGCATTCAACAATAAATTCAAATGTTTGTTTTTTTGTTGTTTTTTCCTTAGAACTGAAGAGAATAGAGAAATACACAGGTAAGGTTTGGTCAATGCTGAAATATATGCAGTATATTTGTGGGGCTGCACTCATTTTATTAACAAGGAGGGTACATTTTAGTAGATGGAGGTTACGCTAACTTAAATTAAAAGAGTTATTTTTATTGTTTTTTTTACATCCTAAGATTATTGTTCATCATTCTCTTTAGGTATTCATCTAAATCTAATACAGACACTGAGTTATATGCTGGATATGAACTTGGAAATTCCACTTCTAATTAGGGTTGGTACTGAAATTCAGTTCCAAGTAGGAACCGAATTAAATTTAGTGAGTACCGGGTACGCATAAAAAAAATTATAATTTCAGTTCCGCTTATCGGTTCCTAGATGCGCTCATTTTACACAACAGTTTTAAACGGACTTTAGATATCTGCCAGGACCTGTCTGTTACGTAGCTAACATGTCTCGTGACGCCGCATGGCAACAGGAAATGGACCGGGGAAAGCGATCGAAAGTTTCCCCTTTTCCACCGAACAGGTTCCAGTGCTAGTTCGGGGCCAGTTCCTGACTTAGCCCCAGTTTGTTGTGTTTCCACTGCTGTTTCTCCATCATATGCGACCAGAAGGACATCTTGATTTCCCAAAACTGAATGAATATTGCACGTACCAATGCAACACTGCTTTGTTAACTCAATCATGTTGTAACTAGAATATCCACTGGAAAAAATATTGTTTTCATGGACTGATAGTAACAGGGTAACAGTAGCTTGTTAACAGCAGCTAGCTTGTTAGCGGCCGGTTGTTGTGAACCAGCTACCTATGCAGTGACGTACTGACCTTTTACGTTGACGTGGCCCCAACTTGGCTCCTTGTCAGTGGAAAAGCAAACTGGTTCATAGGAGAAACAGGATCTGAACCAACTAACCACCAGGACTAGCACTAGCACGGACCTAGCACCTGTTCTTGTTCGGTGGAAAAGGGGTGATGTAAAAAAACCAAATAAATAAAAGGGCTTCATTTTAGTAGAGAGAGCGGTGAATGTGGAAAATTAATATGTTAAATAAACATTTGGCTTCCTGTTTTTTGTTTTTGGATTCGAAATAAGGAATCGTTAGGAACCAGAATCGATAAGCAGAACCGAAATGAGAATCAGATTCATAAAAATCCTAGCGATACCCATCCCTACCTCTAATGTGTACATGGTCTGTTCATCATGGGTGGGATTAACAGTACGAACCTACAACGACATTTTGAGTTATTAGGGCAACAGTATTGCGCTTTTTTCTTTCAGTTTTGTATCCTTTGAGTCAAAGATGTCCACCCTGTTTGACTCCTTCTTGACTTCTTCTTCTCCTCCTTCCTTCTCAGTTGATATCAATCTGAGCGCAAAGACCGCCCACCCCTACCTTTCTGTCTCGGATGACAGGAAGGAAGTGAGGCACACGGACAAGCTTCAGGAGGTACCGGACAACGCCAAGCGGTTTGACCGTGTGGCCAACGTGCTGGCCAAAGAAAGCCTCAGCAGTGGGAGATGCTACTGGGAAGTTGAGGTCGGGGAAAAGATCGAGTGGAACCTTGGTGTCGCCAGACAGTCGATAAACAGGAAGGGCAAGTTCACCGTCTGCCCCGCAAATGGTTTCTGGACTTTGAGCCTGAAGGCTGGAGGGCAGTACATCGCCAACACCTCCCCCGTCACCTCGGTGGCTCTGGAGCACCGACCTAAGAAGATGGGCATCTTCGTGGATTACCCAGAAGGCCGTGTGTCCTTCTACTGCGCAGAATCCGGAGTCCACATTCACACCTTCATGGACAACTTCACCGACAGGCTTCATGCCTTTTTCAGTCCTGGTCGCCTGCATGGCGGCAAAAACGCAGCTCCCCTGATCATCTCTTCTAGTTTTTGCAGCATCTGAACATCTCACTAAAAAATTCCAGTAAAATACTTTGTAATTCTGATTCTCTTTTCACTATCTATCACATATGGTTGATGAATTTAATCATTTAAAACCCATTTGACAATCTACAATGAACGACATTGTCAGAACAGTGAACATGAGGGTACATAAGGACTGGCTCCTTACACTTGAAAACTTCAATAAAAGCCATAAACAGATTGAAGGAGCAGAAGCAGGGCAGGAGAAAAGAGACGACTCTCATAAATGAACAAGTGAGTCAAAGTGGAATAAGAAGAGAAAAAGGGGATTGCTGAGTTGGATGGATGTGTGGGGCTGCAGGGTTGGGACAGAGGTTGACGAGGAACAGGGAGGGAGGGCACAGCCAAACAGCAGGGCATTGTGCCCGTACACCAGGCACTGGGAGACACACTCAAACACATTCACGCATTCACACACTGACACAGTCGTGCACACATGCGCGTGCTTCTGCCCACTGCCGCACAGACTCGCGCTGGCATCTCGGAGGGCAGCCCCATCTCCAGTCCAGTCCTGGGTGTTGAAGCTGATCGCCCCTCTCTGCTGCAGTTCACCCGAACTCTGGGACAGAGCTGCTCTCTGGCCGTCCTGCTGACTGAACTGACCTCTCAGGGCCGTCTCTCACAACTCCAGGCGTCCACAGGCGGTCAACACGAGTACAGGACCAGTGCACAAACACCAACCTGTGGATCATTTCCAGGAGGAGCAGTCAAAGTTCAGCACATTTCATCTGAGGTAAATATCTTTAATAACATCCAGTGTGTCACTAATACCCAGACTGAACAACTAATGACACTGAACTTGTTTTGTGCTGTAATTAATTTTGAATATTATATGTTTAGCTATGACATTAATTTATTAGTTCAGTGGAAAGGATGTTGGAAGTGAGTGGGATGTTATCAGTTAGAGGAAGAGGTAAATCCTTTTAGGAACATCTTGTTAATCAAAAGAAAAATAAGATGTTTCTTATTTCTTTGGTGATGATCATTCAGATTTTGAGGATTCTTAAAATCCATTGTTTTCTGACCTCTTGTGACATTTTATTGTATCAAGTAATTGTCTCTTGATGATTTTAAAGTAGGAATCCAAAGAGTAAAACATTTCCCTCTAATGTTCAGTTTCATAATGCGACCCCTGCGTGGATCCTGCTCAGGGTGGATTTGATTCACAGAATTGGTCGAATGTGAACGCTGCGATAAAGAGATGACACGGGTCCTCCTGGCCCACTCTACAAGCTTTCATAAAAGCTGCTTGTGTTCAGAGTCTCCTCATGTTTTTCTGAGATAATCCACTCGCCCAGCAAGGCGTAGCTCGACACCCACAGCTGTGTCAAAGACGGCTATTCTCTGTGCTTCTCACTGGAATCCACTAAACATGGGCCTGCCAGCCTATTTCCAAATATTTATGATAAACATATGCTTCATTAGGCCATCTATACTTGAATACTGTAATCCTCATTGTTGTAAAAAAAAACTACAGAATGACTTGTTGTGCCTGTGAGTTTGTTTGACTTTGCTTCTCCTTTTTATTTCTTGTTGTTATTTTCTGAATTTCAGGATACCTGTCCTTCTCTAACACCAGCTGACCTCATCACCATCACCTCCCACACACTGAGGATCGGGTAGTGGACCGCAGCATTTCTGGTACCAAAGACTGCCACATTTTTTTTTTGTGGGACTACGAGTTGGCCCCCGTGCAGCCGCAGCAACAGCAACTGATATAAAAACCAAGACAAATCCATCTGATTCAAACAACACCTATCACCATGGCAACCACGGGCATGCAGTTGCTGGGCCTAATCCTGTCCATTGT